>BMAV01005544.1:441925-454309 GCA_019973955.1 Trichonephila inaurata madagascariensis | reverse complement strand
ATAAAAGGAGAACATTTTGAAAAAAGATTATTCTAAGTTATTTTTTTGCCAAAATATTGTATTTAAATAATTTTTTTTGTCAAAATGTCCTTAAAACAATTTTATACATGTATTCTAATCTAAGTGACACTAAATATCATGAAAATTGTCCATTTATGCACTTTTTTAAACTCATGGTTCCGAACGTAGTCAGATACCTTAATTTATTAAAGTTGATTTATTTTATTAAGTTACATGCAGTAGAGTGTATTTGTATAATATCCTTTTACTTTTTTGCTTATTTTCGTTAACTTTGTTTCCTGTCTATTAATATGTTGAAAGGGTCGTATCAGCTGTATCAGTGATACGGCGCCCCCAAGTTTCAGGGGCCCCAAGATGTGTGAGCAAAATATCGTAAAATGTTAAGAGGACCGAAAGGAGGGCCTCCAAAGAATTTATATACAGGACCCACTCAGGTTCAGGCCTATCTACGCCAGTGATGTTGAACTCATTTTTCTAAATATTATTTTTAAAGTTTATCCTGATTCAGATTAATTTTATAATCTTTTGTAGCTAAATTTCTTTAATATTCTAATGGATTTTGTTTATTTAATTTCTGTTGTTATGTGATGATATTGCTTTATCTTTTGGTAAACATTACTATAAAACTCCGGTTACAAAGATTGAGATTAAATTTGTTTAAAGCATAATCAACTTTTTATTTTAGGAAATAAATATATATTTTTAAGGAGGGGATATAATACCTTTTTTTTAGCTCATTAACACTTTTTAAACAATTTTTCCATCTTCATTCCTTTTTTATAAGTATTCTAATTCAAATTATAATTGAATGACTCCTTTACAATATTTTTAAAGGAATTATATATTCAGGTTTATGAAATGATTTTGTCTGTTGATTATTAGTCATTGTGAATCAAGCTCATTGCATTGAATTTTAAATATGATCTCAATATTTAATAATGTGGAGTAACTTTAATTGCATAACTAATTATGTCTCGAACTTTTTTCGTATACTAGTTAACTAAAAGGAAATATATTCATTCAAGAAGATGAAAGAGAGAAAGCTCAAATTGATAAAAGAATAAAATGTTTTAAGGTTGAAATAGCACACATAAAACCTATTAAATTCTCTCTCATGAATGACATGAACCCAAATCAACTATATGTTAATGTAGATTAAAATTTAGACCACCTTTAAAAATTTGCTTCTAATCTTCCGACTTAGTCTTAGTAATCAAGCTTCGTTCTATTAGAAGACATGTATAAAATAATCATCATTAAAGAAAGATTTTTCACTAAACTATTTCTGATAGTCTGATACCTTTCTCAATGGTGTAAATAGAATACGGTGGTTCTAAGGTGTAGAGACCTGTTGACACATGCTGCTAATTTAACATTGACACGTGGGTGAGCTTAGATCCCTCAGGTGTGCTAATAATAAAAAATATATGTATGTTTCCTTAATTATTCTTTCACGAAGCCATTTCTTTTGAGAATTTGTTAACTGTAAATGTATTTCCATTGATTTCAATTTAATCTATGATTTCACACCTTTACATCAACGAAATATTGTTGAATATGGTTACTACCTGAAGATATGACTTATTTCGAATATCAAGATAAACGTTCTTAAAACAATATAGAAAAAAAGTTAAATATAAATAAAAACTAGAAATGCTCTTCACTTTAAATTTCCCAAGTGATTAAATTATCTGAAATATTTTAGAAAAATATTTGACAAGTAAATTAATGTCTATTAAAAGTTATTCTTTTAGAAGATGATTATTAAAAGAATAAATTATAAGATTTTATTAAAAGATAAATTATAAGATGCTTATTAACAGATATAATTAAAAAAGCTAATTTGATAGAATCGATTCGAAAAGAATTTGTATAAAAACTACCAACATATGTATAAATAATCTAAGCATATTAATGAGAGCGTGCATTAGATTAAACATTAAAATACCAGCTACGGAATGACGTTAAAGTAGGAGCATTATATATATATATATAATTCATTATTTTTCCTTCTTTGATGTAAAAAAGTACATTAAATGAAAAAGCATAGTTTGAGAATTTTCGACTTTAATTGCGATTAATCAAAAAGAGTTTCTTTAGTTTGATATAAGATAATGTTAAATATATATATATATATATATATATATATATATATATATATATGTTTCCATACAATGATTTTCCAGAAGTAAAAATTACTGATATAATACAAAAAAAGGAAATTAACATCAGAACGATTTTTTAACAGACTAACAAAATGACGAAATATGGTTTTAAATTTTCTTAAATAATTCTGTTTTATTAATATTTAATAACATTACACAATGAATAATTTGCGTCAAGCAGTGGCGTAATGTACACCCCCGTAACCCTCACATCGCGGGAGGGGCGCTCAGAATCCTAAAGGGCCCAAAGCCTGATGCCAAGTACGTATGGTTTTGCATTTCTTTGTAAGATACGACTTGGTACCCAAAACCTGACTTAACAGGGGGGCTCTAATATTCACCATTACGCCACTGGCGTCAAGTATATATTGCTAATATAACAGAGAGAGAGACTGAGTATTAATAATATTCATTACTAATATAAAACTGAGAGAGAGAGACTGATTATAAATAATATTCATTATTTTTAACAACAGGTAATGTGAATTTTGGGAAGAAAAAAGTTATGACGCAGTGGAGGAAAAGGTTTCATATGAAACCGAGTCTATTTATGGAGAAGTTGTAATAAAGTTTCTGGCGTCAAGTATATATTACTAATATAAAACAAAGAGAGAGGCTGAATATTAATAATATTCATTATTTTTCACAACAGGTAATGTAGATTTTAGGAAGAAAAAAGTTATGACGCAGTGAAGGAAAAGGTTTCATATGAAACCGAGTCTATTTCTGAGAGTTGTAACGAAGTTTCGCTATAGAGAGATAAAATTTCCTCGTGCAATACTTCTCATCTTATAAGAGAGAAGTATTAACTTATCCTATACAAGTTAATGAGTTAATTATTTTAATATATAAAGATCTGGTAATATATAGCTTTACAGCGACTGATATTTGCCCTTCTCTGGCCCAAATGCTGTAAACGGGAGAAGTTACCCCAAGGCCGACTCTTCAATTACATTGATATAGATTAACGTATCCACGAAGAAATTAAAGGTTCATTTTTAGTCAACTATTATATTACTTATCTATTAACTTGAACACTATTCTATTAAAACTCTTAATGGATTGGAATATTATATTCTGTCTTGCATGTCCATGACTCATTATAAACTAATCACTAAGAATATTAGTTAAATAGAATTCATGGATATGTTCTTGATGGAAATTTACGAAGTAAGATTTTTTTAAATTCTTTCCATAAAATCAATGAGAAATAAAATTTGAATTGAGAAATATTGACTATTCTTGATCTTTTTAACATGGCTATTTTTTGCACAATTTTATACAAGCAAAGGACATAAACGATTCATTGGATATTAAGTAAATCAATAAAATTTCAATACAATTCAATAAATATATCAGAATTTTCAAGGGGGCCACTCCATGCAATATTTTCTCTATCTACATATTGTTACAAAATACTAAGTTAAAGGAACATTTTAAAAAAATTGTCTCGCCATGCAATCATATCAATTTTCTTATGCACATTTATCGCATTGTTATTATGTTAATCAGAGCATTTTTGAAAAAATAATTTTGAGCAGAAAAAAATTAATGATTGGAGTAGCATGGGGAACGCTTCCAAACGATGAAAAATGCGCACTTTAACCCGTAATTTCTTTTTGAATAACTTCTTCGGCAAGATCTCTCATTAAAATATCTATTTATGTTGTATTAATATGTGTGAAAAACTTCAAAATTATAAAACGTTTACAATTTTCAAAAATGTTCTTTTTTCGCTGTAATTTATACTTTTTAAGAAATCACGATTTTAAGCAAACACTTATCATTAAGTAATGCATGTTAACTTCACAATTTGGATTGCTAAAGTATTTCTAATTTAAGATACATTAAAAGCAGAAATAGTCATACTTTATTATCCAATAAAAATTGAAAGATCAATTTTTTTTACTGATTTTCATGAAGTGAACCGAATATGGGTTTCATCTGAATTTTATGATGACCAACTTTGTTGCTCAATTTTGTACTAGAATGACGTTTTTCTTAAGGTACAGTTTCAGCTATTAAATAAATCATCCTTGTTCGAAGAATATTTTTAAAATTTTGAAAGACCTGATAATATTTAAAATATTTGAAGAATGCCTTAGAAAATAATAATTTTTCTTTCAAAACATAAATTACTATTTTCTACCAGAATGCACGTCATTATTTTCTACCAGAACTCATATTGCTATTTTCTACCTGAATACAAATTACCATTATCTACCGGAATGCATATTACCATTTTCTACTAGAATAAATTCTGCCAAATCCTTTCAAGCTCCTTATTAAACATAAGTAAAGATACAGATAGAATGTAAGTTATGATGTTTATTTCTAGTGCATGCCAGTTGCTGACAAAGGTTTCCGACGGGGCGCTTACCGATGCTATTGCAAGCCCAATTTCTATCTGCCATCCGGTGAAGTGCATCGACGGAACAAAGATTATTTCGAAGGGGAACTCATAGAGCGGGCCTATGTAGAAAGTATACTTCATGGTGAAGACAAGTTTTTGAGCAACTTTCAGTGTTTACCTTGCCGAGTCGGTTGCGATATGTGCGTTGGAGATCAACCCTGTTATGTCGAATATGGTTTACTGTTGCGTAGTTTGGTGTTGTGCTTCCAGAGTTTTTGCAGCACACTCGTCATCATTCTTATAGTAGTAGTTTTCGTTTTGAGGAAGAAAAGGGTAAGTGTGCTTATCATATTGATATTTCATTCGGATTTTTTTTTATGATGTAAATATTAGAATTAAACGCTTTGAATAAATATTAAATTGCAAAGTTTGTTAAGAATGGTGAAATAACTATTCAAATTATCAAAAGATCTTGTTAATAGTAAAAAGGAATAAAATCTATGTGTTTTTGTAAAAGTTTATCTCGAAATAGATCTTAATTCCTCTCTACTGATTTAAAGCCAGGTTCCCCGTGCAGTAAAATCTAGTTTTTACAAAGAATGTTGAATATATATTCCAATAGTTATAAAAACTTTAAAAAAAACACACACACAGATTGATTTTTATGTAGAAGTTGAAGCAAAAAATATTTTAAAGTACAACAAATGCATGATTCGAGTTGAGTTTAAATTCTCTTTATGGAATATGTTGAAGAGTATTGAAACAGAGATCAGTGATCAAACTATTTAATATTTACTATCGTTATTATTAAATTGATTTTCGAGATAACATTTAATTTAAAATTAGAAAAAAAAATAATCACTATTATTTAATGAAACATTTACTGGTTTTAATTTAAGCAAGAATGGAATTATTTTTGAGTAAAACAAAACCAGAAAACTATTTGTTATAAATACGTAAAATTAAGATTAAGATGGGAATCACATAATATATATTGGGGGGACTTTTTTTTTATTTCAGGTAATCTTCTGTTTCGAGGTATTGGTATATTCGCGTAGACATTATAACCTCATATTCTAAATTTTGATGGGTAAAAATTTTAAAAATTCACTTTTTAACAACTTTTTTTTTATAATTTTATTTTCAGATTTTTTCCACTTCTATGTGGGTAATGCTCGAAACTATATTGATAGGGGCTCTATTCCTCTACCAAACGGTAAGTTCAAACTTCATACTACTCAGTAATAAATTAAATTTGCTATAATTAATACACCATTAAATGGAGAATATAACTGTATGAACTATAATAGATGTTTTGTACGTTAACAGGTTGCGTTCAAGATCAAATGTTTATTTTTACGAGTTTGTCTCGAGCAAAATACTTTTGCACCCCGTGGAACGCTGGAGACAAAGTTCATTTAATATACTTAAGGAGATGTATTAATGTAAAGTTTCTAATAAATTTATGCAATATTTTAACTTTATAGAAACGGTACATGAAAATAGAAAGAAATTAAAGTTCAATCAGTGGGTTAATCTAAACCGAATTTCAAATATAATAGAATTAAATTTTACTTAAATTTTGGTGCTTACTGTTTAGTGGTCATAAAAATCATATTAAAAATACTAAATATCATGTATTTTTAATCACAGCTGATAGATAATTAAAAAAAACGTTTTTTTTTCCTTTCCCTTTTGATATACATGTTTCTATCAAACATATTCAGTTATACTTTTTTGAAATTGAAAAAAATTACTTTTTTCCCCTAAAATACTTTGCTTACGTACACAATATCCTGTTTACATAAAAACTAATAGGCTTAAAGTTAAATTTAGTCGAATTTAAAATACAAGTGTTAAAAGTGTACTTTCTTTCGTTTTTTTTTTGCGGTGTTCTTTTTTTAAATTTAAATTTCATAAATATTTATAAATACTGCTGCCTCTTTTATCGAAAATCTAAAGATTACTGTATAATACAACAAAAGTACTATAGAGGAGAATCCAATAAAAATCAGTTTTAAGAGAAAAGAATAAAAAAAATAAACAAATAAATCAAAGTGAACATTTGTAACATATTATTACTATTTCAAAAAAAATATTTCAAAATTTTTTAAAAATATTTTTTTAACGTTTAAGTAAAAAGTGAAATACGACAAGCTTAAAAGCTTAAAAAGTTTTTCAAATACACACACATATACATGTATACGCATAATTTTTTCTTCAATTTTAATTTTCTTACTTATTAGTATAAAATATCAATCGTAAGAAGCTGTCAAAGTTACCATTTTAAAGAAATCATATTACGCAGTGACAACTCCTATTAAACGGGTCTTACGTTACATCCAACCTTTTCGTACTTTCAATATGAAATCTTGGCATTTTCTGTTGCTTTTTGACATCATTTAACGTAAAAAAGGGAGACAAGAATTTCTTAAGTCTTCTTAATCTTTTTCCACTTCACGAAAGCGAATGTTAAAAAGAAAATAGAATCCTATTTCTCTACCCTTATCCACTGCGACTTAATCTGATTACCTGATGCTTCCCATAGAAAAGTGTGCCGAAAGAAAAAGAATTTCTCCAAAAAGAATTTCTTAAAAGAGTTTAGTGTTTCTGCAAGGGGATGTGGGGTTGAAGTAACAAATTGCGAAGTTGTGTTTCTTCGAGTTAAAAAACTCCTTAATGATCGTGTCGAAATGATTTAATTCTCGAGGACTTTTTTTTTAAGAAAAAAAGCTAATGATTCACGAAACCGAATGGGTTACTTTTATTTTTCGAGTCTTAGAAACGCATCTAGGCAGTTCAAAAGATTATAAATGTTTTCCTATTAAATTAAATATAAAGAATCATTGAAGTGTTTGATTGGTCTCGATTCATTTTTAATTAAGTTTATGTACCGATGCTCTTGTAAAAAATTAAATATGACTGACTTTTTTTTTTGTAAAAACTAATTTTTTATTCTTTCGAAGCATTTGTAATATGCAAGAAAATTAAATAATCTATACTTTTAAACTTTTTAAGGTTTTAAAAGGTCATTGCATTTAACTGAATAAAGAATTCAAAGTATTTAATTGATATGTTGATTTATTGTTAATCGAAACTATGAGTGTCGACTTTGTAAAAATTTTATGAGTCACAAATTATGTTATTTTCTATTCATTTGAAAAAAATCAGTTCTATATTATTAAAAAGAACTAAGCGCGTGCTTCAGATGAAACAAAACGTCGGATCTTCATTTGAAGTTTCAGATCAGTGATTCTCAGCCGCTGTGTTGCATTTCTTTAATGTGCAGTGAAATTCCTGAAGCATGCTGCCTCTGCGAATTTTCCAATTAAAATTCGAAGGTAAACAGCGAGAAGATAAACTTTGTATCTATCTGTGTGTAACCCTTTCTCCTATATAACCGCTAAACGAGAAGCGTCACAAAAGATTTTAATTTGAATGGCAAAAATTCAAAGATTGCAGAGCACCCATTTTTTCTAGCATTCCAATTTGTTGCAAAATATTATTTTAAATGTAATTAATAACCATTTACAATGGTTTTGTATTTTTTCACTGCCGAAATTCGGTCAAAATTCTCCTTTTTTTTCTGCCAAATTTTGTGCCAGTGCGCCGCGAAATCTTAAAATCATTATAAATGTACTATGCTGAGGGGGGAAAAATGAGAATTACTGCTGCAAATTTTTTAAAACGGTTAAAGAGCTTGTATGTAGAAATAAAGTTGATCACTTAAAAATAAAAAAAAAATTAATTACATATAATATTATTTATAAGAGCATTTTTTTACAGGTAATTATTCGTTATTTTGAACCAAGTGTTGTTACTTGCATGCTAGAACCTTGGTTTAGAGGATTAGGCTTCGCAATCTGCTATGGAGCTATAACATTGAAGATATACAGGTAAATTTTTAATTGTTTTTCTTCACCGGAATTAACTTATATTTATTTTGAGAATTCTCTGTATAATTTTTTTAAACCTTTAGAAGACCGAAAATATTTGGCTTGAGAGATTCTTAAATAACCATTCTGTGCCTCAGTTATCGCAATAAATTCTAAAAATATTTGTATCTGATATACAATGCAAATACTTTAAAAACTTTTTCCTTCATTCATTCTAAGGCAACCACGAAACTTAATAGAAGTCAAAAGGATCTTATTAAATGTATTTTTCTGATTATGGATTTTTTTTTTGAGAGGAAATTACATAAATGTAAACTTTTAAGAGCTCACATTATTCTGAAATATTTTTATATGATTTGTTTTTAAATATTGAAGAAGAGATGAGAACATGGAATAAAAATGTAATTATAACAGATAAATTTTATTTTTGTGTGTTTGCTGAATTTAAAAAACGATTTTTCAGCATTAAAGTTTTACGAATCAGAAATTTATTTTAGTTATATATTTGAAGATTTTAAAATCAGGATTTTTCATTTCTCTAAGAAGGACGGAATTTTTAACTTAAAAACGAGTTGATCAAAAGTATTTTTAATTTCTATGTATAGTTATGCTTCAAAATAATTAAAACATTAATTGTTCTAAGAAAAAATGTATGATATTTAAAATAATCATTACTTGAATAAAACTAACACACCCAATTAAAAAATGGGGAAATTGATTATTTTTTGTTTTTAGAAAGTGAAAGAGGCTTAGGTTCTGAAATTTATTCTTTCCTTAATCCTTTTTTCAAAGGAAAACGGTCGAAATTTTTTCTAAAATTTTAGATAAATTTTAATATCCAAATGATTTTTGAAAATTTTCAAATAATCTTATGACTGGAATGTTATATATCTTGGGATTTTCATCTTCAGACTTAAGCACAATAAATAGAGTCTGCATAAGCAAAATGATATTTTTTAAATAGTGTCTTGTGGATGGAGGAGGGGGGGGGGCACATTAAAAATACGAACGCTAGAAGAGATCATGATACACAATTTAGCATCACAAAAAAACTTCGTATTTGTTGGCAGTGAATTTCTTTGAATTCATGCCAAATCGTGTAGTTATTTGCCTTTGCAAAAAGACAGGCAACGTTGAATAAGAGTGACACGATTTCTGATATTTTTTGAATAAGCAAACGGAATTCTGTTTTTACGATAGAAAGAGGTGTAAGTTATTTTAGAATGATATTTTTTATAAAATATTAAAAACTATTTTAAAAAGCATTAAATTATTTTTTTTTATCAAAATCAATTACATTTAAGGAAAAATAAACTAATACAACACAGAATAATAATTTTCAATTACTGTATAAAGCAATACTATAGTTTTGGATCCTCTTTAAGAGTATCGTACATAATATTTTAAAGTGAAAAAGAAGATATTTTTCATGACACGAAATATAATTCGTTCAATGAATATATTTCTCAATGTTTCTCAACTTTTATGTTTGGTAGCAACTTTTTGTGTAAATCTCGGTAGCATTATTGCAAGAAAACATGATTGAGATAAGTAATTGCTTAACAACCGGATGGTCAAGAAACTAAGTGAATTCCATAAAAAAAATTTGGGAGAGAATGAATTATTTTCTATACGTTAAATTCTTAAAAAATTTAACTCCCTAAGCTTAGGTATTTGAAAATTTAAATAAGGAAACTTAGTGTGAAGCGTTAATCTTATTATTGTTAGTAACTTATAGAGGCAAAATCTATCGCCACTAACATGTAGTATAAGCCTAGAATGAAGTAAAAACACACAAAATTTAAAAAATAAATTTTATCTTCTTTTTTATAAGGTGAGTTACCTGGACAGAGTTGTATAGTGAATTAGAATAGAATGCATGGGTAAATATGCATGGTAATATTGAATTACATATGGGTAACGCAATTTTAAAACATCGATCTAAATATAAGATTAAAATTGATTCAAAAAGGGAGGTTTTCTCTCCCCTTTTTTCTCAGGATTTTAGCCGAGTTTCAAACAAGAAAAGCTCATAGAGTTTGTGTTCGAGACAAAGATTTGCTCAAATACCTAATGGGAATCATCACAGTTGTGATTGGCTATCTTCTTGCATGGACTGCTGTAATAATTGATAATATGAATGAAGGCTACAGCGTCGTTTCTCATGAGCAGACACCCATGGGTCTAAAGTATGTCATCTGTCGAGCACTTTGGTGGGACTATGTTACCGAAGTTGGTGAGTAAAGCCCTTTATAAAGTCAAATAGCTTACTTTTATTCTAAAAAAAAACAACTTAACTAAATTAAAAGTACAATTATAAATAATATTTACCTATGCATAGTAAAGATGGATTAAAAATTTCAATGATTAAAATATTTATCAAATCTGGTGGTAATATATATATATATATATATATATATAATGGATATTTTATTATTTTATATAATATAAATATTTCCTTTTCCACCTTCACAAATCTGAGTAGTCTTTGAAATAAATTAAGGAATACCATCCTCAGGATCAAATTTTAGAATTAATTTCTTTATATGCAAATGTAGTTGAGTGCTGAAAGCAATGTTAGTACCAACAAACGGCTGGGAAAGTTTTAGAGCTTTAATTTGCAAACGAAGTTTTTCCAACTCATATACATAATTCTCTTTTCCTTGTAAAGTCTTTCCTCGATTATGGTTTTGAAGTAATCTCGGCAAAATTTGTCACCAAATTTATCAGATTTAGTAATTAAAACTTCTATTTCAATTACATATACGTCACCAGGAACATCAATTCTCATATCACTCTGTATCCGAATAAAGATATCAGATTTTTTCCCTTACTCAAGAACGCATTTTAATAGCCAATTTAATGTTCAAAGATTTTCATGTAAAATTATGATTTACATTGTAATAGCGATCCCATTTTTAACTCATTTAGCCAGTATTGACGTTTAGTAGTCGCTAGAGGGCACTTCTGATGCTTGGGACAGTCAGTTTAAGTTATTTATGACAGAAGTAAATATTAATGAAAAATATAGAGTAAAAAGTGTCATAGATTAATTTTACTTACAGAATGTATTATATTTTCAGTTCTAAGTAAGCCTATTTAATGCAAATTCAAAATTCTTGTATAATAGATTTAATATATTAATATTGTTTTATTTTTTTCCCTTCATTTTAAATAGGTATATGTATGAAATAGTTGAATATATATTCTATAATTGAATATCCTAAATTTTTTTTTAATTTTCCGACATGTTTACCTTTTTTTAAAAAAAAACTATTATTTTCTTCGTAATTTTCAACTTGATAAAATATTCTTTCATACGTATAATTATTCTCATTACAAATTTCATCTTATTAGTAGAATAATTGCCTTATCTCGTATATTTTTACATTATTTTTTTCACTTTTCCAGTAATAGTAGATAAATGTATTTGTAAAACTAAAAGAAAAAAATAACGGCTAAAATCGTTTTATTGATGTAAACACAATTTATTTATCCCTTGTTAGGTGAACTGCTCTTTTTGTTGTTTGGGGTGTTTCTTACTTACAAGATTCGCAATGCTCGGTCCGACTGTTTTCATGAGAAGGAGACATTAGCCTGGTCTATTTATGTTGAAGCTCTGGTTTCACTGCTTATGTACACAATAAGGTACGATTTTAAATATCTAGTATAAGAGCTGATAGTCAGTACGAAAATAAAAGTGTTCTTAATTTGATTAATCAATGCATTATTACAGGCATGTTGTGTGGTCCAATCTACAACCCGACTACATCTACCTTTTGTATTTTCTTCGCTGCCAGTGCACTGTCACTATCATCCTGTTATTCATTTTCGCACCGAAAGTAAGGATAATTATTATTATGTTCACCTTCTTTTTCATGAACTCGGCAATAAGATTTAAAGTATCCTTCATTAAAATAAAATCACAACAATAAAGTAGGATACACAT
>BMAV01005544.1:423415-441915 GCA_019973955.1 Trichonephila inaurata madagascariensis | reverse complement strand
ATAAAATCACAACAATAAAGTAGGATACACATATAAGCTTAAAATTACTTAAAAAAGATCTTCAAATAAAAGAAGAAAATGTTCAATTTACTGTATTTCGGGCAGTATATTTCCTAAAGCTATAATTCTTTTTTCATGACTAAGCCGATTTAATTTTAAGCTGATTCCAATTGTTTTCTCATTAGTACGATTTTTAGATCATTATAGATTTTCTGCTTAAAAAAACTGGAACATAAGCTCTTCTTAGTCTCATTAATATTTGAATTAGAAAGTCTTATTTTAATCTCTATGATTTCAAATACTGGGAGTTTTTAATCCTCTTTAATTGTCTTTTAGCCAACTTGATCCTTTCAAAAAGAGAAAAAAGAGTTTTAATAACTAAGGGATTAATCATGGGAAGACTTGTTCGTTATGAAGTCTGAAACTTTTATTTATTTACTGTATGAATGCTTTTTTGTTGGATGCCATTTTTTTCTAGCTGTGGTATCACGCCCGTCCCCCTGAGATCATGGAGTATCAATCGGGACGTCAACTGTCGTCTTGTGGAGATGTGCGAGATCACGTGCCGGAAGCGATGAAACTACACGAGGCTATCACGTCGAATGGAGATGTTGATTTTTCGGATATAAATCTTGGTGACATGGATCCTGAAGACATTCGAGTAAGTAAATCAGATATTCTGCTCACTTACAGGTAATACTTTGTCAGCGTAGAAGTACGCTTCCTTTCAACTTATTTAGTAAGATATATTTCATATAAGTTGGAAGGAAATTTGGTATTTCGTTCTTTTTTTGCTCAGGTAGTACCATAAAATCCGGCGTATAACGCGCATCTATACTTTCAATCTGCAAATTTTATAATTTTTCGTTATATTCGCCATATAACCCGCACCCTTTTTTTCACAAAGAAGCCTGAAATATACGTGCGCAATACTCTTATGTTTTGAAGTCATTTATCTGAGGTATTATCCAAGCTTTAGAAAAAAGTGCATACTTCTAGAACTATAACCCTTTAAGTTCATAAGCAAAGTCATTTCTTTTAAATAAACAGTATTTCGATGTATGTAGAAGTTTAATTTTTTTCTATGCTCATCTCTTTTTTTATTTTTTATTTTTAAAGCTCTCATTTTCATACTCGGCATATAACGTGCACCCATAAATTTTAATCCTGTTTTTTGTGTTAAAAGTGCGCATTATACTCCAATTTTTACGGTAAATATTACTTATAGCCGCTGTTTCAATCAGAATGCCACGTTCTACGTTCCGAACCGTGATTTTGAAAAAGAGGGTAAATGAATAATTTTTTGATATTTAGTGTCATTTGAATTAGAATATACATATACAATTATTTTACGGATACTATTACATGAAAAATTATTTAAGGTTAATTGTTTGTCAAAAAATGAAAAAGGAATGAAATACTATGAAAGTATTCTCCTTTTAAGAAAAATGCTTCTATAATAATAATATTTTGACGATATATAGCTAGGACTTCTCTACAGAGACTCATTTAAGTTTTGAAAATTTTAAAGAGTTTTCAGAGTTACGGTCAATTGAAATAATAACCGGTGTTTTTTTGTTAAAATTTTTGTGTGACGTATTAAAATATGAATAAATCTACACTTTTAAATTATATATTTCATAAATCCTAGTTCAGGTTCTGTATAAAAGTCTTAGCTATGTATAGTCAAAATGTTATTATTATAGAAGCATATTTTTTATGGAAAGAGAATGTTTTCAAAATATTTCCCTTTCTTCTTCGTTTCTTGCCAAAAATTACATTTAAATAATTTTTTATTATAATAGTATTCTAAAATAATTTTTATGTATATTATAATTTAACTGACACTAAAGTATATAAAAAAAGTGTGTGTGTACTTATGTACGCACGTAAAAAGTTATACTTCTTTGGCGTAACAAGATTAAAATCTTTCTAAAAGTCTTTAGCAATGCAAGCTGGGCCAAGGACGAAAGGCGGTCATGAGCAGAGTTGAACGATACTAACCTTCAGTCAATCGGATCAGCCAAACCTGAGATAATAACGATTTAAATAAATTTAAATACCCCCGCTCAGGAACATTAGGACCAATAATATGAGGAGGGGGTCGAAGGCGGGAATGATCTGTCCCGTTCTGCATATTTCTAGACAAAGCTTTTTCGTATCCGTTCCTACGGAACGCAAAGCAAAGGTTCGCTCACGCGGGGGTATAGCTCAGTGGTAGAGCATTCGTCTGCAGATCGAGAGGTCCTGCTTCAAATCCGGGTGTCCCCTTCTTCAGGGAAGTGAAGAGAAATATTTTTTTGAGAAATTCGAAGGCGGGAATGATCTGTCCCGTTCTACATATTTCTAATCAAAGCTTTTTCGTATCCGTTTCTACGGAACGCAAAGCAAAGGTTCGCTGAAGCGGGTGTATAGCTTATGGTAGATCATTCGACTGCAGATCGGGAGGTCCCCGGTTCAAACCCGGGTGTCCTCTTCTTCAGGGAAGTGAAGAGAAATATTTTTCTGAGAATTTTGAAGGCGGGAATTATTTGTCCCGTTCTGTATATTTCTTGACAAAGGATTTTCGCATCCGTGACGGTTCTGCGTCACATCCGTGACGGGGTGCGCGCGCATTGTAAAAATTTACCCTCATCCTATTTCTCTAATGCCCCAAAAGAAGTAGAACTTCAAAAATATTCATTTATATGCTCTTTCAAAAACCATGGTTCCGAACGCAATCAGCAATTTAAACGCAATTGAACGCAATTTAAATTTGTACTGAGAAGAGTTAATTACCTGTGAGGTTTTTAACCAGTAGAAAATTACTGGGGATAAATAAATTGCCTAAACTATATTTTTAAATATATTTTCCAAATTTTTTGGGAGCATTTTTTGTTTTAAACTTGAGGAATAAAATAGTTATAAAATTGTTTCTAAGTGAAAAACTGGATACCTTTTAATTTTTTCAATTTCCTTTCAAGGAACCAATATTTCTCATATAACTGACATATACAGAAAATTTCTATCAAAATTTTAAAACGCTTTCATATGCTCAATGGTTTTGTCAATCATTAAATATTCACTAAAGAGATTTTAGATATTTGCATCATAGTAAATTTTTGATCTAAGAAATTACTAGCATTTTTACTTCCACTTGCTTAGGTTAAGACTTTTACAATGGACCAATACTTAATCATGATATTGGTACTAATATTTAAAACTTAACAATAAGTCAAAATAAATTTAAAAGATTTTTTTTCCAAATAATATGGTGTTAAACTTAGTTATGAGTATTAAATAAAAAATATACATGTACTACATACTGTCAAGAGCTGTAGTTGGTTTTAGGTAAGTGAGTAGGGGGGGATAAGAGAGAGAAACTGTGATGGATCATAAGAAGATATTGGGGTCCACAACAATGTCATGCAGATTTTTAAAGTTAATGATATTTTTTGGTCATGTATTGTATCAAAGAAAATTCAAAATATTTTGTAAATTCAAATTTTGTATTCGAATATTTTGTAAGAATTTCTATCGAAATTTAAAAATCTTAAAACAGAGAGCTGCAAGTTATTTTCAAAATATTTATTTTGTTTAAAGTTTTATTTTGCTGTGTGTGTGTATGAGAGAGAGAGCGCGGTAAAAATAACTCCTATTTATTTTAATAACCAAAATTTTAATATTGTTGAAATATTGTTTGTTTAATATTATTTATCAGTAGTATTGCCAGAATCACAAGCGATCAACATTTAAGTAAACATTTAAGTGTGAAAAGCAACAGTATGTAAATAAATGCACACAGTACATTTTCACATTAGCCGCTAGTAAAAGAAATTGCTGAAAATTTAACTGGAATATAAATATAGTAAGCTTGTTACGAAATATTATAGAATACACAATCAAATAAAAATATTTTAAAATATATTCTACTTTAAAAAATAATTTTCTTATACATACTCATAATATTTTAACATGCATATTCTTTACAGATACCCTCATGTATTTAAAGCTTAAAGTAGGGTACAACTTACATCTTTAAATTTTTCAATATTTCCCTATTATTTTCTTTTACCCCTTCGTATATTTTTCTGTCGTAGCTTATACATTTTAGTCTTTTAAAAGATGTGTGTGATACATCTTCCACCATAATTAACCTTAAAGTTCATAAGCTAAGGTAGTCCTACAGCAAAGTTGATCTAACTAATTTAATTTGATTCTTCACAGCATTTCCTTTAATGCTGTTTCCAAAGCTAGGTTACATCAGTAGGTGCAATGCGTATTTCAATAGTTGCTAATAGCTGCGTTGATTATGGAGCTTTTGTCTTAGATTTCTCATTTGCTGTAACCCGTTTCTTTTATCACTTTGATTGACTCTTACTACCAATCAAAGTAGGATGTCAACGCTACTTTCCTTTTGTTACTCGCAGGAAAAAGAAATAACAGGACGAGAAGAGGAGAAAACAACTCACATTTTCCCTCTTACGGGGGAATAATCTATATCTTAGGTCTGTTAATCACGCAAACATATTGATTACGTTTGATTAATGGATTTTTTCTTCATAAAAAATTCATACTGCCTTTGATGGTTCCCTGAAATGTAGAAATACACTTGTAAGAAACTAAATATATTTTATTTTGATATTATGAGTTTTACTGATTATTTTACAATACAATTATAATATTCCATAGTAAAAAATATAAAACTGAAATTAAGTTTCATAGGACATTTTAGATTTACTGAAACTCGTTTTTTAAAACTAGAGTAGTAATTTTTCTTATTATTAATTCAAACCTGAGTTATTTGATTTTTACAAGTATAGTAAAAAAAAGTAGTATTTCTGAAAAAATAATGAATTTTATTCTCACATATATAATGAGGTTTGATACAAAGAAATTTACTATGTATTACTATCTTAAGTATCAAATAAAACTAAATTAATTAATACAAGGAAACAGATGAGCTAGTTTTAACAATGATTAAAAAGCAATAAGATATTAAATTTTTTAAAATTTTGTTGTAGGTATCAATGATTATATTTAAAATATTCAGTTTGTTATTTTACGAGAAGTGTATTTCTACAAATCTTAATAATATAAAAACTATAACTGAAAAAAGTTTCTTAACTATTATTTAATTTTTTTTCTAATTAATTATTTTTATTATAGCAATAAAGATCTTAAACATATTTAGAGAACAGTCACCGAAATTTATTTAAAGCACAGATAAATAACTTCCTCTGCATAATTAAAGAAATAGATTCAATTGCAAAAGCGATAATTTAATTTCTAACAACGCAGTGAGATAATCTGAGAAGAACAGATAAATCTTCAAAATTTAACTTCAAACTAAATATATCTCGTACAGTTTTTAATAAATCCCATATTTCATCAGAAGCATGCTTTTATAAAATCATCTAAAAAAATCGAAAAAGCAGTTCACCTGAAAAACAGGACAAAATTTTTAGCAATCAATTGCTAGCTACAAAATATGCATGAATTTTTTTTTTTTATCAAACCATTATTTCATTAAAAATATACATTTAAAATGCATCTATAAAAATCTAAAAGGCCATTTTACTTGAAAAATAAAATAATTTGTAAAATATATTCAGCAACTGCTCTTTCTATGGCTTTTAGCATTCACCTCTTCATTTCATTAGAGAATCAAGATTCTTCAGAAATATCTGTAATAAATTGTCCATTTCAAATAAGTTCTTTAACTTTGACACAATGATTCAGTCATTTCGAACGTCAAAGAGAAATCTATCAAATAATTAAGGAACACTCTTCGAAACTTTTTAAGCCAAAAGTAAACCTCCGTCGAAATAAAAATCCCACAACTCATTCCCTCTTCAAACAAAGCATAGGAAAGCTTAATACCCATCCCCATCAAAACGACCAGTTAGGCTGAAGGATAGGCAAACTTTCAGATCCAATAGCTTCCCTCCGGTTCCTTGGGACGAGGAATGCTCTCCAACTGCAATCAATTACAACCTGAACCTCCCCTTCAGCCGCTGTGAATAAATGAGAGCCTTTTTCCTTCTTTCCCAGTGGCCTTCCCTTCCTATTAACTCTGGTTCTCCTGCTCTCTGGCGATTTTTTTTATCCAGTTCGGTGTAATTAGAGGGCTCATTCATTTTGAGCTTAATATTCCTACTTCTGAAGCAGCTTGTTAAAGTTCGTATTTCATTTAAAGTTAAGATAACTATTCATAAATTACGAGTTAAGTTTTTTCAAGCATATTTATAGCACACGAATGGATCAGTTGCTTGTGGAATTGGAAGGCATTTTGTAAGTTACTGCAGCTGTGAAACTGATTATAATATGCATAAAATTTTCAAATTTTGTTGAAATAGAATTATTTGATTTACGTGACAAAGAATCTAATGCATTCATGTGTGGGAAAACTGCTTGCGCTTATGCTAATTATAAATAAAAACGCGCAAATTTCAAAAATCAGTTAAAATATCCAAACACTTTCGGAGAATTTTTTAAAAAATAGCATATTAATTTTATATTATTATTATATTATATATATATATATTAAAAAGAGGCACATTATAAAAGCTTTTTTAAGAATCAATACCAATAAGAACTAACATTTAACTGACAATATTTTTTTAAAAAAATTATTTAAACTTTACAAAAATCACAATTTTAAGTGAAATCTTAGCAATATTTTTGAAAACATTCAAAGCAATTAGAGAGAAAAGTAATAAATTTGTATTAGTAAAAGTATTACTAAAAATTAGATGTATTTATCTAGAAAATGTACTAAAATTTTAATGTTTTATTAAAATTTAAAAAAAGTTTAGAGCTGATCAACTAAATATAAGAAATGTGACATTCTTTATGAGACCATTATTTAAATAACAGGCGATAACTCAAAAAATATTTATACAATAAGAAATACTTTAATACAATCTCTAGAAAATAATATAAATATCAGGTTCAAGAAGTTTTATAACGCTTACAACTTTTAACTTATCAGCCTCGCCATGATAGATTCTCTGAACAGTTTAAATGCCCACTTCTGGTAGTAAAAACCCTCTTCCGGTTTTTCTAATTTTATAAAACTTGTTGTAACTTGGCCTCTAGAAAGTGTAGAAATAAAAAAAAGTATGTTTTTTAAAGCCAAAAGATAGCTCTATTCAATATAATAAAATTAAAAAAAAATGTCTTTTGACCGAATTTGGTCATTTCAACGTGTTTGTATACCTTAAAAAGTTTGTAGAAAATTAAAATACAATCCATTACTTTATCTGTACAATCCATTTCTTTATTTGAATATTAGATAACAGTATTGTTTTCTGGTTATATATTGGAAACATCTTTTCAGATTGAAAAATATTCAAACATTGATATTAAATTTAAATTTATTTATGTATATAGAGTATTATGATTTAATATACGTGTCTTATATTAATCTTGAGATATTTTCGCTCTAAAAAAGTGATCAATAGTAGGCTGTTTTATATTAATCTGACAAAATATAACGTACGGACATATTAGAAATATATTAGATATACGAATGAATTAAAATATATTTGTGCTATATTATTAGATATTTGAATAAAAAATTAATAATTGGTACTCATTTTCATTTGCGAATTCCTAGTTATGTACGATAACATTCCAATTCTACGTGGAAGACTTAAAGTAAACAATGTGGTTCAATATGTAATAATTAAGTTCTTGATTTAGGTTTAAAAATAATAATTTAAATGCAAGGAATTAATTAGATGTCAATGACAATATATCAGTGATTGACTTGTACGTTGTTTCATATATTAATCAAGAAATTTAATAAAAAAATGTTAAATACACATATATCAATGAATTGCTCTTTCCTCCAACAATTAATTAAACTATAAATTTATAAAATATTAATAGAGAGAGCTAAATAAAATCCACGTAAATTTTTTTTTTAAATCTATGTTGTTTACTACACTTCTTGTCTGGGAAACCTAGTGGTGTTAACAGAACAGACATGATACTGAATTTTTAAGTAGTTTTTGATTATTCGATTTTCTTATTTACCGTAAGTTAGGTTATTGAAGAAAATACCAAGCTCAATCGGAAAGTTCCATGGCATGCATATTTATATTAATACACTGGTTGGAAAAGTTTTGAATTCAACACATTTTTGCGGATTTTTCAAAAACTGCCGAACCAATTCAAACCAAATTTGGTATGAAAATACTTAAAAGTATTACTAAAAAATATTAAAAAAATCAATTGCACTCGTTCGTGATAATGATTTATGCTCATAGATGTAGCAAGATGACTTATGAAGGGTTTAATATGGAGTATAATCGCCTCCTAACAGCAATGCAGCTCTCGCAATGAACTCTAATGCTGTTTACGAGATTATTTATGAGGCTTTGGGAGAATAAATCCCACTCCTCTAACACGGCACTCCGGGAGAGAGCTGATGAGCTACAATTGCTCTACCAAGGGCATCTCAAACATGCTGTATAGACTTAAGGTCTGAAGAGCTAGCTCATTAGAAACTTTGTTCTAAAAATTAAGGAAGTGTAAGGACATTATAAAATTAAAATTTGAGCTAAAAATGCTAATTTTTTAGATTCATAATAAATATTGAATTTTACATTATGAAATAATTATTTTTTAAGCGAAAATTTCAGTTTCTTTAAATGGAATTTGATTTTAAATGTACATTTCCTATCCAATCGATTTTTGAAGGATTTTATGTTTTTGTTGCTATACAAGAATAAAATAAAAGTTTTCGAATTGGAACATTTATGCTATTCGTATTAATCTACCAGTCCATCTCGATCATTCAAAAACTTAATCAGGTTAAAACAATTAATTAAAACTGAACTTTTATTGTGTCTTAAAATATATCTTTAAAAAACTCATACAAATATTTATTATATGTTTTGTACGTATCAATTTTGTCTGTATTTCATTGATTTTGTTCCGATTACTTAACGAAATGCCAAATTGTCTTAAATTTTAAGTTAATCATTTCGATTTCTGTTCTATAGGAAATCAACTAATTTTTATAAATTAGTAATTTCCACTAACCAACAAATTTATTCAATTACATTGCTTTTCTACTTTTGAGTCTAGGTTATTTATTGAATTCGATTCATTAAGTTATCATCAATATGTCCATTTATTGGTTTATTTATCGGTATTCTTCAACACTCAGTAATCACTCAGTATCAGTCATGAGTATCTTCTTTTTCTGATATACACATTTTTAAGGGATTATTTCTACACGGTTTTATATTGTACTCACTTTCAGATTTTAGTCAAAGGTGGCATCAAAAATATTTGTGACATTTACTTTACAGATTGAACTGCGCAGAGTCTATACTCAACTCCAGATCCTGCGCAATATCACCATGCGGAAAGGAAATCCCCACATTTCAAGGCGCCGAGGAGGTCGAAAGGGAACCCATCGCAGATTTTCCTTGCAGACCTTTCACCATCGTCATAAGCACTATCATGATCATGAAGTGACTGAGGTTTCCAAGACACCAGAGGATTCAACAGCAAGTTTAGAAGGCGCCGTAGCTGCAGGTGGGGACAACGCGTCCATAAAACAAAGCGAGGAGTCGACCATCTCTTTGAAAGAAGGTTCTAAATGATATGTGAAATAGAGCATGGCCTATTTCATTCAAGATTTGTCCAATCTTTAACCTATCGTTTCAAAGATCTTCATCAGATCTTGACGCTAGGTGTCAAAAGTGGTTTGTATGTTCCATAACTCAGAAGCTCAATTATTCATTCACTATCCCTATAACAAATCAGAATTGAGTATTGATTAGTTGTTCGTAATTATGTATCGTAAATGCTTTATCAAACGCTTTTAGAAGCGTTACTAAGTTTTATTTTTATTTTTATGAAGTATAGAACATATGATCGGATGTGTTTATAGGTTTGTTTTAAGTAGAAGTTTAAATAGGTGTTCGCGTATGTAACTCAAAAAAATTCTTGTTTTTCTGCAAATATACTGTTTTTGTCTGATGGAAACTCGATGTAACCTGTTCTTACCTGTTTGCGTATAATAATATAGATTGAATAGTAATATTAAGAGTTTTTCAAAACACTTTGTGCTACAAGATTGGTGTTTTTCACATTTTTTTCCAGCTTTTAACCACAGATCATTCTATAATGAATAGAATGAGTGGCTTAATTTGTTCTAACTTTGGACGACATCAACCTTGAGTAGATGAACTTTATATTTGTGCTGTTTGAACTTACCAGCATTTGATATTTTGTAAAAAAATCAAATATAATGTTGTTATAATATTTCAAAAAACTAATCATGTGTCAAATTCTTTGAATTTGCAACTTTTAGCAACTCAAGAATAACCACTTTTATTTTAAGTTACTCTCGAAGGTGGGTAGATGTTAATGAAACTGGAAACAATCCTATACGTGGGTAACATTGGTGTTAAATGTAAACATAACTTAGGAAAGAATTTTAACATCATGTGATTGAAATATATTTGTCTGCGTGTATCAAAGTTGTTATAAAACTGCTTTATATGTTTATAAATATCTTATCCGAGCTATTAATATCGATGTTGTTTTATGTAGGAATTGATAGATGTTTATATGTTGACAGTATTCTGTCTTAGAGAAGAGGGAGATGTAAACCAGGAGATATATTTAACTGTTTATTCTAAGCAGAAAATGTTTGTAAAAGTGCATGGATATATTTTCATTGTTAACACATTCATTTACCTTAAGACTCATGGAGATACAATTGACATATTTCATTCTTATATAATTCCTTATGATATTAACCCATAAGCTACTTTCTTTAAGTGACAGATATTGATATTATAATATTTTACACCATGAATTCTGCAATTTATTTCTCTATTTCACCGAAATTATTTAAAAAATTCAATTCGTTTTGAATCGTATTAAAGAAGTTTTATAACTTTTACATTTTTTAACAGAATATGTACATTTGTTTAAGAGGTTTTTCTTCTCTTACCTGTTTCTTTTGAAAGAACGTTTATGCATTAATCATTGATTCCCTACTTCATTTCATTTTTAAATTACTTTTTAATAGTTTACACACATAACCTTTTTAACGTTGACTATCATGTGATTTTTATATCACTTGACTCACAGAGAAAAAGATGATCCTTGACTTAAGAAAAAGATATCATTTGAGTCTGGAGAAAAACTTTGTTGTTGCGTTCTTAAATGTATTTATAATAAACATAGCACATGTACACAGGGAAATTTCTATTCAAATTTCAAAGTAATGAAGGTGATTCTAAAATAAAAAGTGAATTTTATAAGTTTTGAGTTCAGTTTTACCATGTAGAATATTAACACTCGTCCTTCTTAATAAAAATTAGCTATTATTATCAGTTAAAATTCTTTTGCTTTATATTACCGAGTAAGGGCATAATTCTATTTTACTTAAACCTCTTTTGTAATTTTGTTTTAATAACTCTTTCGTAAAGCAAATAGAAATTATAATTGTTGAATGTTAATAAATACTTTTCATGTACGAAAAGAAATCCATTAGTTCATCTTGAGCAATTATATTCAAAAATGGTTTATTTTATGCTTATTCAATTCTCTTTATTTTTTATAAGATCCGCAAATTTTATTACAAAAGCTTATATTGAATATTATAAGCGAAAATTATCGCCTGGAAAAAATATATATAACAGTATAAAAATTATAACATACAATTTTTGAGACAAAATTTATACATTCTTATCGAATATGTCTGTCTATGTATAATTTTCATATAGAATAGAGAGAATTTCTGTTGAATATTTTTCTGTTTTTCTGTTATTTCGCCAATTCAGTAGATTGCCGTAGTCAGAATAAGAAACAAGTTAGCTTCATAGACATCAATTAATGTGTATCTACCAACATTAAAAGTGTGTGGGTAGTATTTTTAGAAATGTGTTAAATACTATACTGCATTTTAAGTTTTTAAAAACCAGATAATCTCAATATTTTTTAAACGCAACGCACTTACACAAAACATTTCTGAAGTATAGTTAAACGGTTGGTGTTAGGTTTCATTATTAACGTCTTTTCGTTACCGATCTCATCACTGCATGCCGATTTTATGCTTAAAATTTCCATAGACAGATTGCAATGAAAGAATTCGATTAAAGTAATTCGATTGAAGTACAGATGATGATTGTGCTCAAAACAGGCAGTACCACTTAGGATGCTCCAAGAAAACATCCATACACAGACAAATGCGTTGTGCTCAACATTCCATTAAGGATGCATTTAAACATACGAATATGTTTCATAGTTTTTTATTGACTTAAGGTCTCATCAATAAAGTAGTCCATACCCTTTTCTGAAACTATTTGGATACGCCTATCTTCAGATTAGAGCTGCCTGTGCAAAGCACTCAAACGAAACATGCCAAACTATTACTACATACTAATATTTATTGTGAGTTTAATTTTACAGAAATTTCTATACATTTTTAAAACTTAGACTCATCAAGCGTAGTTGATTTCCTTTTAATCTTAAACTCGAAGCTTTTTCGATCTATTAAGCAACTTCTTTTATTTTAGTACTTTTATCGACATATTTGAACAATGCGAGGGGAATAATGTTTTAAAAGTTCTATTCTAAATCGCACATTTGTGAAATCATTGATTTGTATAAAATGCATGATGTATTTCGTATATTTTGATGAGATGGTGGTCTAGAACAGTGATTCTTAATCTGATTTGCATAAAAACCAGCCACAAATTCTCATGTTGTGTTAATATGAAGCACAACAAATGAATAAAAATATTTTCAAACCCTTAAATTCCTTTGAAAACTACGTTTTTCAAGTGAGCTAAATATTGTTAAACATAACCACTCTTCATTTACGATTAATATTTCATATAAATCTTGATAATACAATAAAATATCTACCTAGTCTTATAAAATGATAAAAAAAATACATCTAAGTTGTGAGAACTTATTTAACAATACGAATACTTATAGAGATTACAATATCATACACGGTCACTAAATTACGGCAAAAAATTTAACACTGATCTTACTATAGTGAGAATTTTATTTAAAAAATGAAGTAGTCCTTGTGATATTTTATTGCGTCATTGTGAGGTGCAATGTGAAGGAATAATCAGGAAATAAAATGATACTTATACAATAGAAGATAGTTGAAACATCAATCTTAACTTTTTCAGTATGAGTTCCAGCGAGTTATTCAAATGGCTTCATTTGGTCAATAGGGTACTTAACCTATTGAAATGATTCCTTCCTTATTTTTCAGGGGGTTGCAGAGTAGATATTCTTTTGAATCGAGAAATATCGTGTAGAATAATTGGGCTAACACATTATTTAACCTGGGCTTTCAAGGCCTCGTTAGAAGCAGAATTGAAACTAAAATATAGAGGGGGTCAGCTTAGGTGTTACTTGCGTCCAATGACAATTTAAAACTTGACAGTTGTCATAAACAGACACACTTATCGTAATCACAAATTAAAATGATATTCACATAACTGAAACATCAGAAAGTCTTGTATGCTCTTATGTACATTTACATGAATTACTCCAGCGATTTTTCCTGATCAATGGGTCACAGTAGCCTGATGAAAGAGTTATGCTTTAGTAGTTATGTAATTGTTGGAACGAGGTTTTGTCCAATAAAGAACGCTGTATGGATTAGGATAAGCTTCTACATGTTAAATCTAACTGGACTTCAAAGCCCTTACCGATGGAAATCAAAATGGGCGATTACCAGTTCATCCATCACTATTGCCACCAAACAATTTAAGAACATTGATAATCCTTATTCTTTAAAACTGTTGTTTAATAAATTTTTTGGAATAATATTCAGAAGCATTTTATTTTGATTTGATATTTTTTGGGTATACTTGTTTGAATTTGAAATAAACATTTTTACAGTACTCATATTTTGTGTAAATTGTCTCTGTGTGAATTCTCAGGAGACAAATGAGTCTTTGGTGGTCCCCTCCAAAGTCTGACTATCTATAACTCCAAGGGTTCCTTACTCGCAAAATTGTGACTCAAAGCCGATATGACGCTAGGAGTAGTCGACATAACACAAAACACTATAAAATAGTAACAAACACGAACCACTCTGTTAACAATTTAACGATTACTAGACTAACTCGAAGTACGTGGGGAAGAACAATTATCTCTAAAATCACTACTAAATAATCAAAATAATCTCATCTGTAGGCATCAAAAGATTTACAGACACTCTCAACCCTGAGTTTCCAGTAAATTGTTTGAGCTCTAATCTGAAACCGACAAATCGAATCCTACGCACACAGATGTTGGTCGGCCAATGTGTCTCATAATGATAATCACTTTAATAGTAGATATACACTGAGCGTTCAAGCGCCACTTGAATTGTTAACTCGCTAATTGAATCAATGAAAGCTCACTCTGGTAGTATAAATGTCAACTTTCTTTAGCTAGGTAAAAACCCTCACTTTGTAAACTTCAAATAAAATAACTCCAAATTAGTTTTGAGAAGGAAACCTAGCGAGAAAGCCCGCTGTAAAAAGACTTATAAAAAGTTTTTTTTTTTAAATAAAATAATAAACTGAAGTTTCTGACTTTTTGAAAACTTGCATTTTACAAATCATTCAGATGATTGTTTTTAAATTGGAGAGTTTCTTAAGCTTTGTTAGATCATGAATCCAGTATTTTTCCCAATTAGTTTCAAATGTGCATCAAAGGCAATTTTAGTTTAGAAAATATCTTTATGCTTTGAAATGATATTTACTTTACCGAGGAATAAACTTTATCAAAAAAATAAATAAGGATCAAAGGCTTTTAAATACTGCTAAGAAGTGTTGAATCAAAATTAAGAATCATTGTTCAAGAACTTTTTTCAGGCAATAGAGAAAGTGAACTATGAAAAAGAATGATAGTTTATATTTATTTATTTATAAAAGTAAATAAAGTGTTTCTTCTTCAGAAAGAGTTAACTAAATTGTATTTACGAACAAATTCTTTCTAAAACGAACAAAAAATATGATTTTGAAGTTTCGTGTAAAACCTTTAGAGAAACGTCAATACTTTATTTATCACTAGTAAACTGGATATATTAATGACATAGTTTATATACTGACAATGTATTTACTAGTATGCGCTCAATATGTCGCTTTATAAAGAAATATGTGGAAACAGAAAAAATAAATATATCTTACTATGCTTATTTTATCTTTGAAAAATTCAAATCATTCGTTATTTATCATCTGTAAATAATGCATGGTTTTTCTTTGGAATTTCATATCAAAATAATCATTTTTGTGAATTACTTCGTTCAGTGTTTGAACACTTTAATGTCATTAGCTTGAGTTGATGAACATGAATATTTGTCACATACTTGACAGTTATTCATATAAATATGTTTACACCGCATTGTTCATTCACTGGACTATTTAAATATATGGATTAAATGGATGTTACATAATAAATATTGCATAATATTATTGCTTGAATATCTGTTGTGAAAATCACAATAAATGTATGTGTCATTGATTGTTCCTTTAAACTTAATATCGATTCATTTTAAATATGACTGATAAATATGTAAATATAATGTGTCAAGAAAAGAATTTTTGTTTCTTAAATATATAGTTATGATTTGATACGATTTAGTTTTTCGTTGGCTTTCAATAAAACAAAATAATTTGGATGACATGATACTGAATACAGTTGGCTGATATTAAGTAAAACATTTTATTTTAGAAAGAGCGAAGAGCCCAGAATGTATTTGATGCAAACTTCTCTCATTTTTATTCTTATTTTATTTTTTTCTTCAATTTCTCTTACTCCTTTAGTAACTAACAAAACTAAAATATATTAGTTAAGAAAGTTTAAACAGAGTTATATCAATATATTGAATTAAATATGCTTTTAAAGAATTTTATTACCTTAATTTGAATTTTTTTTTTTCAAATTTTGAATAAATTCGTTATTTTAGTTTTATTTGTTGTTTTTACGTTTAGTTATGTGTGAAATTTATCATTGTAAGGTAAGTTACTGTGTCTTATAATATTACAAAGGACATTTGTAACCGATGTGATGAATATTATAAATAACACAAGATAAAAGCTTATAATAGTTAAACAAATTTAATGCTGGATGGAATCCGATGAAAGTATCTGTAGTTGCATTATGCATTGTTAAATAATTTTTAATAAACACTTAACTTTAAGAAAAGTATTTGAAAAAGGTTAACATTTATTGGGATAAAAATTAAAATTTTCCTTATAATTATTACTTACTATAATAAATTTTAAGACTAATTTGGATTTTTGTTAAGTTTAAATCTCCAAAAGCTGCTGATTTTTTCTACCACCAAATATTGCTTGTTTAAATTATAATTATTTTGAATCCAAACTTATATTGATTGTGTACTAACATCAGCAATGAGAGGGCTTTCCTACATTAAGATATTATATATGAAAAAAAAATATATAAATGTCACATTATTTTATATTGAAAACAATCCCATAGTTTTCTATAAGAAAAATCTATTTAAAGGAGTTTTCATTGTTAAGTAGAAGACAAATAAAAAGTAAAGATAGTTTAAAAAATCAATATTCACTGATTCAAAAGCTCCTCTAATTTTTATAATTCAATTTAATTTTCAGAAATATATGTCTGTATGTCAAAGCATCTGATGCCTCAAAAGTCGTTTCTTCATTCGTAAAATGAACCATTAGAGTATTATATAGGTAAAAACTTTTTTTTTACATTACATAAAAAGTCAACGTGCGACTGGATACATATCTGTTTCCTAATTCATGCATAGATCCATATATGTTCGCTCAGTTATTACAGAAGCATAAAAGGTAAGCGAACATGTTACTTGATATCTATTTGGAAAAGAAGAGAAAAAGATGCCAGCATAAGTAAGTTCAAAAGTTACTTGAATGTGTTCCTAAAAAATAAAACGTTTTTTTTTAAAAAAAATGTTTGTTTCTTCTTTTTTATTTCGTATACTTAAGAATTTTTTTGAGAAGAAGTTTCCATCGAATACACAAAAATTTCAATTGAGACGCAAGAAATATTTATTATTTTTCATCGCAAAAGTAAATAAATAAATAAATTATACCTGAAAATTAAGGGGGAAAATATTTGCATAAAGCTGTTTGTCATCAGCAGAAATATTTACTATTTGTCCACTTCAAAAAGAAATTCAAATGCGACATGATTTCTCAGGGGTATAGATAGAATTCAATGTATATAGAATTTCTCTCTGATTTTCTAATGGAAAACACCTATTATGAATGCTGGTACAAGAGAAGCTGATGGGCTTAAATCACTTGTTTACAAAGTTATTCTGAGGCACTGATTAGCAATTTGTGCATTTATTTTACTCAACCATATGGTGTTTAACTGACACAGGTTGAACTACTTTTAACCCTGTGATATTGGAAATAAATTTGACACTAAAACAAATAGTTAAGAATTATAAAGCCATAATATGCTTTGTATTTGTATCATAATTCGTTTTTTTATGTTATATCTCATGTTGAAATTGGAGATATCATTGATATTTTTAATATAACATTATTAATATTTTCTCTTTTAAAATTTTTCTGTATACTATGTGTGTTATGTACTTATTAATTATGATTAAACCACATCAATGACTCTTACCTTTGGAATAAAAAATATACAAAAAGGCATGTATGTTGTTTTTTCATTATTTAGCATAGCTTGAATTTTCATTACTTAGTATTTAGTATTGCGGTGTGTTTCAAAAAATATTCTACTGTATTTTTATTTTTTGATCATTTTAAAAGAATATTTTTTAAAAAAAATTACTACACACACAGATTTGTATAGAGTTTTATTTACATATGTAGAATTATACATGTCGAGTTTTAAATCATTAATCATTATTGACCATTATTATTTAGGTTAATTTTTTGATTGAATTTTTCATTATTTTTCTAAGCAAATATGAAAAAAATTAAAAATTTATATGAAATTAGAAAAAAAGAGAAATTTATTTGACGGTGTTATTTATTTATTGAGGTATTTATTAATACTTATTTAGATGTTTCTGTTATAACAATATTTTATTAAATGTATAGGTTAAAATGAAAAGATTTTTATAAATTCAAATATATCAATTAGAAATTGACTATATTCTGAGAATAGATCTACGCAGTTAATATAATAGTATATGCTTATTTCTTAATATATTCAATTATCATCTCAAAATTTTATAATCTGGGAAGATAATCTTAAGAGCTTGCTTTGAGAAAGATATTTGAATGCTAGATTTTGGACAACACTTTAAATTTTTGGCATAAAACAGTAATAGATTTGATAATCTTTAGGGTAATTTTTAAAGGTTACTAAAAAAGATTTATACTTTTTTGAAGGTTAATACTTTTTAAAGGTTCCTGTTAATAATTACTTGATATGAAATATAAAAAAACTGAATACGCACAGCATAAATTGAATGTTTTGTTTGACAAAAAATTTATACATAAACTTAATCATTTGAAAATATAACTGTTATA
>BMAV01005544.1:376326-423405 GCA_019973955.1 Trichonephila inaurata madagascariensis | reverse complement strand
AAAAAATTTATACATAAACTTAATCATTTGAAAATATAACTGTTATAATATTAGTAATATAATCAGCATCAGAACACATTTCTCTGACACATAGAAAATTCAAATGTATGCGTGGAAATTAGGATTGCTATTTTTTTTAAAATTTCCTTTTTATATTATAGACAAGTAAGTATAAGAATGTTAATTTCATTCTTATTATGAAACAGGATATTGAAAAGTAATATCAAAATGTTTGCTTAGCAATGATTTGTAATTATATTTTTATGCAAAACTTAAGTAGCTTTAATGTGTGTTGTGTGTGTGTGAATAATATACAAATAAGAAATCAAGATAACTATTAACCTATTATCAAACAATTAAGATTTGTTTTTGACCAAAGCTTTTTCCAGCACAAAATTATAATTATTTTTACTTGTTTCTCAGTTTTATTGATTAATGAATTAGAAAAAAACTAACAATTGAAAAACATTTTAAAATCTAAAAATCTCATATCCATAAAACACACAAGATTTGTCAAAACACACAAGCAGTTTTTCATCTTATACTGATTAAAGCTTCCAAAAGTATCCCCATTATTGCTTTCTCATACTATTATGCAAAAAAAAAAAAAAAAAAAAAACTGTTTTTAAGGATGAGATCTCTTCGTTGTACCAGATCTTCGCTCGTTTCTAAATTGGCAACTTATTGTTATTTTTTTCACATACTAATCGTATTTTCATTTTCCTTTCCCAAGTTTCTTTCCGCTTCTAATTGTTTGTGTGGTTCTCCGGTTTTTCATTGTCCCCATACTGACAAATTTCATCTTGTAAAACCTTCACAGGAAGCAATTCTTTCCCGGATGTATTCTATTTTTCACAATAATATAATTCATATTAGGTTAGTTTCCTTGTTTCTTTATTTCACAATCTATCACCGACAAACTCATGTAATTTTCTCTCCCAGCCTCTGCTGTTTTTGAAAAGTTTTTTTTTTTTTGTTATATTATTATATTTTCTTGTTTGTGCATTTTTTTCTATTGTTTCTTGTCAGTCTCGGATAACCGATTGGTAGCTCTAAGTTTTCTTAGCGAGTTCGAGCATCCCGAGTAGATGAATAAATAAATATTGTAATCTGAGCTTTATATATTATGAAAAAAAGAAGAAAAAAAAATTCCAAGAAATGCCAAACACCTTCAATTTCTTTTCTTTTTATTTTTGGAAATAGAAAATATTAAATTCTAATTTATTGAAGATTGGTAAATTTTTTAAGATGATTAAATTTCGCGAGGTTTTCTGGGAAAATATTAGCATAAAAGAAACAAATCATGGATAAAGGTTTAGCTGAAATTTTTTTTAGTAATTATTATAGAAATTCAAATATATATATATATATATATATACTTGAAAATTATAAATTTTCTGAGTAAATCAGAAGGAACTGAATCATTTGAATCAAAAATTGAAGCTCAAGGTAACAACTCTTTTTTTTTAATACATTTCTCTTTCATTTTTTCGGAGAAAAAATCTAAGAAATAGTGGCGCTGATTTAAAGTTTAAGAAAAAATCACTACTACAAGAATTTCATTTATAAAACGAAACTGCTGATATTGATTAAAAATATTTGAGTTTTATTTTTTTCATTCGTAAAGAACAAAGCATTACGTTAATGAAGAAAAAAGCAACTTTTTTCTTTATGTATTTGAAGTAAGAACTGTACCATTACTGTCTTTCTTCTTATTTCTTTCATTAGTAAACCACAAATAATTGGAAGAATTTTAATTTGAATAGGTTCCTTACCCTCTTCACAATGTCAAGAAGTCGATTTCATATTCAGTATTGAATAAATGCCAAGTTTTATTAATGAATGCAATCTTTTTTATTTTTCTCTTCAATAATCTATGAAATGTCTTTTAAACAATTAGTTGAAAGTTATCCATTGTTCATTTATATATAACTCATAGCATGTAAAGAGTAAAACGCGATAAAAGTAATTGTATACAGATTATTACTTTTCAGTCAATGTGTTTCTATATTTCTTATTATTTGAAAACATTTTATTATCATAATATTCAATTAATATGTTATAATGTAACCTATAATTAATAAATAATTAACCTTTTTTTTTACGAAACGCATTAGCTAATTCAGTTGGAACTTGAAAATAGGGAAATCTAGTGAATTAGAGAAAGACATTCATTTTACACTAAAAGTAAATAAAATGTTTTTTTTTCACTTATAAAACGCATATTTGAAGTTAAAGTACAACATAAGATATGTAAAATAAGCAAATAAATAATGAGGTTGATCCAAATAAATTTATCTTGTTGTGTATAAAGTTTATCAAAGTAAATGTATATGCCGGATATAATACCTCACACACAATAATTTAAAATTCACATTTGCAATTTTTCTGATACTAAATACTATTGATTTTTTTAAAATAGCCTACACACTCACCTCTTACCATCATTTATATATATATATATATAAATTTAAAATTTTACAAATAATTACAATCATTGAATTGACTAAATAAAAACTATATCTAAAAATTTAATATTTTGTCAGGGATTTACATATAACCGTACAGTTGTAAGATAAGATTTGTTGCACTGATTTCATGTAATAACGTTCAACTGCATTGATGTTTTTTACAATTGAGAAAAAATTTAAAAAAATATTCCATTAAAGACTCCTTGTTATGTAAGATATTTCGTTTACAATATGTATACGGTTTATTACAGTAAATACAACTACTTAAGAGAGAATGATCTAATAATTTTGTCAATAAAAGATCGTGTTATATAAATTAGAAAGAAATAATTGGTTACAGGGACATAAGATGTTAAAAATGTGTTTCTAATTTTATGAATGGTACTTAAACATAAATCTCATAAAGTTTAAAATTTTTTTGAACTGCAAGCTAACCACGTGTTTAGAATGCCTGGTTTATGTAAAATATATCAGGAGGAATCTTATTTAGAATCTACATATATGAAAGTTAAGATGATTTTTACATTCGAATAAAAAAAGGATACATCGAATACTTTCTTCCTTTTTTTAAAAGAGGGAAGAATTATAATTTTTAATATATATATGTATAACAAAACTTTCTTGAAAAACAACAATTATAAATGTAATAATTATATTACGGATTTAATACATTAAAAATAAGTATAACAATTGAGATAGGTCTCCCAATAAAGATTAAGTAGTAAAGTAATGTGACAGGCTCAATATGCATTAGTATCAGCTTAGATAAAAAAAACAATTCATTAATTTTTTAAAAAAATATGTTACAGAACAAATGTTTTTTTTTCCTAGATAACTCGTCAGCGTTTGTTCTCTTCACAAAAGAAACAGGAAATAAATTATTGAAAATATACACTACTGGCCATTAAAATATTTACACCAGGAAGAAATGCAGATAACAAAATGATATTTATTGGGCAAATATATTATACTGAAAATAACAAATGATTAAATTTTCAAGAAATTTGGGAGCATAGATCCTGAGAAATCACTTAACCAGAACAACCACCTCTGGCAGTAATAACAGCACCTATACGCCTGGGCATTGAGTCAAACAGAGATTGGTTGGCATGTTCAGGTACAGATGCCCACACATGCAACTTCAAAATGAGGCCACAGCTCATAAACCGTAGTGACTCGCGTATAGTATGAGCCAGTCGTTCGGCAACCATGGAACAGACATTTTCTATAGGCGAGAGATTTGGTGAACGTGCAGGCCAGAGCAACAGTCTAACATTTTCCGTATCAAGGAAGGTCCGTAAAATTATAGGCAACGTGCGCTCGTGCATTTTCCTGCTGAAACGTAAGGTTTCGCAGGGCTCGAATAAAAAGTAGAGTCACGGGTCGTAACACACCAGAAATGCAACGTTCACTGATCAAAGTGCTGTCCATGCGAATAAGAAGTGACCGAGATATGTATCAAATAGTACCCCATACTATTATGCCAGGTGATGGACCAGTATAACGATGACGAATGCACGCTGCCAATGTGCGTTCACCACGATGCCGCAAAACACGGATGCGACCATCTTGATGCTGTAAACACAACCTGGATTCATCTGAAAAAATGACATCCCACCATTCATGCTCCCAGGTTCGTCGTTGATCACATCATTGAAGACGCTCCTGTCTGTGATGCAGCGTCAAAGGTAGCCGCCACCATGGTCTCCGAGCTGAGAGTCCATACTGCTGCATACGTCATTGAACTGTTCGAGCAGACACTTGTTGTCTTGCCCCAATTCTTGATTCAAGGCACGTGACGTGCCTTCACGATCTATTAAGGCCATGCGGGTAATATGCCTGTCTTCTCGGCTGCTAGTGATAGGGGGCCGTTGACGTCCAGCACGACGTTCCGTATTACCGTCCTGAACCCATCGATTCCAAATTCTGCTGTAATTGCATCTCGACCGACCCGAGCAGCAATGCTGCGATACGATAAATTGTAATCCCGGTACGCTGCAATTCGACCTTTATCAAAATCAGAAACGTGCTGGTACGCATTTCTACTTCTTACACGAGTCATCACAACAATTTTTCACCAGGCAACAACGTTCAAATGGAATTTGTGTATGAGAAAGTGGCTGAACAATTTTCTCATTTAAACACATTGTAGATGTAGCTACTGGCGCCTGCTTTGTCCAAATGCGCTGAAAAGCTTATCATTTTCATATCACAACACCTTCCTCTTGTTTAAATTTCACGTCTGTAGCCTTCTTGGAGTAGCAGTTTTAATGGCCAGTAGTGTATGTCTTTGTAAGTCTTTTGATCTATATGCATGTACTAAATGACGATACAAACGAATGAAACAAAAGGTTATTGTTAAATTAAATATTTTTAAATAGGATGCACAATATTTAATTTTAAACGATAACATTCCACATTTCTAAACTGAGATTCATATAATTACATCGAATGTATTCATCTCATCGTACGATAAGAATATCTTATTTCCGACTATCGTTATATTCTTGCTTCTGGGATTAGGATAAAAAATTCTGGAATGGGGCCATATTTTCGGTAAGACTATTTGAGTGGAAGCCTAGAAATGTATCAGATAATGGAACGTCAACTTTTTTTGCAGAACATTTTCATATACAACTTAATTTTCAAGGATTAGAAGCGATGGTAATATCTAACAGACTCATAGATTTTCTAAGAATTAATAAAATCTTATGCATTTATACATATAGGTAGTAAGAGATTTAGGAATTGTTCAGCAGATTAAATATTTTTTAAAGCATTTTACCACTAATAAGTTCTAAGCAAATTATAGATAAATGGGAGTAAAGCCTTAAATTATATTAAAAGGTGATTAAAACGAAAGTACTTACTTCATAAAATAAATGAAAATCTAATTCCAGTTTTTCAGCATGAAACATTTATTATCAAAATATACAATTTTATATCTTTTAAGTTTCTGTTTATTTACTCTATCTTATTACTGAGTAGTTCTGAATTTAATCTTTATATTCATTCATAAATTTTACGTGAAATTTGAGAATTCTTTCAACGATTATCTTCAGTTTATCCATCTGAGGAAGGAACGTCAATCTATATAAACATGTAAGGTATGGTTAATCATTAGGATAATTTACTGAAAAAAGTTTCTAGGAGCGTTATGCAATTTTAAAAACATAATAAATACCTAAAATGATATGTTTGAGGCCTTTGACCGAATAGGCAACCTGGTATGATGCAGACTCCACAGTCCAAAAGCATTTCGAGAGCATAGAATTCATCGGGTCTTAGATTTAACTCCTTTTTGATACATAAAAAAAGAAATATGAAAATATTTTAATAATAATCATATTAAAGAAAATAAATTTTTATATAAAGATTTTGAAATTTTTTTTTTCTGTCAATCACACCATTATTTGTACATTTTTTTTTGTAGTTGAAGACTTTTACTTTTATATCTTTTAATTTTATATACTCATTAATTTCTTTCTGAGAAATAACCCCTTATATTTTTAAAATGATAAGAGCTAAGAATTTGCTAAGCTATGCGTGAGAATAAAGTACAAAAAAAATTCCATAGATGGCGCTACTAACTAAGTTCAATAACCTTTTACATAAAATGTACATATGCAAAAAAATAAAGTTTGCCCTGCAATTCAACATTATAAAAGAAAAGACCTCATTAACTTGTTATTTTTTCCATGATAAGCAATTTTTTTTATTTAATAGTAGAAATATCTGATTTCTTCATATTATACTGATATATCACTGATAACTGCCATTATTGAAATGATTTAATAGATAGATAAGACAAATTTTTTTGGGTCGAAACTGTTTGTGTCTCAAAAATGAACAATTAAAGAGCAATTTTCATTTATTTCACAGAATTCTTTTCAAATTAAGCACTTAACAGAAGCTTGTAAATGATCAGGGAAATGGAAGAAAAAAATAAGTACATCAAGGATCATTTGAAAATGATTGACGACTACTATAATTAAACTTATCACTGACATAAAAGTTTAAGAGTAAAAAAAAAAATGACAAAAAAAAACATTTGTCTCTTTGTCGAAATATAAATGGAACTTCTGCAATAGAATAGCGGTTAAGAACCATTCACACAGAAGGGAGAATCCGTTTCTGTTTGTTTTCTTTTTCTTAACTGATGTTAATTTTTAACATACAAATAAATAATTAAAACGTCGATTTCCTAAATTTTTAGTTAGTGAAACACCAGAGTTAATAAAATACAAGTATCTGAATGTTTTGAAATAGATAAACAAATTTGATTATCACTTACAGAAGCCTTTTTCAGGGCTTTTTGAGATAGATGAATTCTTGGATAGACATACATAGCTCCAACTACTTTATTACAAGAAAGACCATCGACACTGTTGAACTTTATATAGCAGAACTCTGCTCTCTCTTTTAAAGACTGGATAATACTGTTTTTTTCCTAAACATTTTTAATGGAAGAAAAGTTGATGTTAAGAAGCAATTTGTAAACTAATTTACCGATTTTTTTAAAAATAAAAGTATTAAATGTTGTGTTTATAATATTAGAAAAAAGTTGAATACTTTACTAGTGATTTTCTTCTAATAAAGATGTGCATAGTAAAGTGATAACTATTTTATTTAAGAGCATTTTGATCCTATTCAACTATGTAATTCTTATTCATTACACAGCAAACAGCTCTGTGAAAATCTATAACGAGCATGTTAAAACTATTATGTACGTTTATGGAAAGTATGCATTGTCGGAGATAATCTTTAATAAATAGTATTTCTGTAAATATATATACATGAAATTTTAAAAAATCTGCATTTTTATTGCACTACAAGCTATTAGCATGTAGAAGTTAATTTTTTTAACTGCTTAGAAATTGATACCTTTTTTTAATTTAAGCAGATGCGTTTTAAGCCATTCCTTGATAAATTCTCAACTGAATTTGTATTTATGCACAGATTTATTTATTTTAAGCAATCAGTTTACAATTATAGACAATACTTTGCAGTGATACAAAAATACCACTATATAATCAAAATCAGGGACTTTATTACAAGGTTAAATTAGAAATTTGTATTTAAATAAATTTTTCGATCACTCAGATTTTGCTTTAAGAAATTAATTACGAGTAAACCATCATGTTTTAAAATTCTTTTTATGTAAAAGGAATCAAATATTATTTTAATATATATAGAGAGAGAAAAGGGGAAAGGTTTTATTAATATACAAACGATTTTTGCAAAAGAAAATATTTTTATTAATATTATTATGCTTTTTATTCCTTTAATTCTTTTTACGAAATCAATGCTAAAATTTACTTAAAAATATTTAAAGTGTCTTAGCAATCTTCGGCGATTGTGAATCAAAATATCGTTTGTCATTTCATGCAAACATACAACATTTTAAATTTTATATTTACCTTTTCAAAAAGTTCGAATGAAGGTTCATCGCTTTGTGGTGGATTAGTAATACAATACATTATAATCTAAAAGTAAATAAAAATTAATGACAGGTAATGTTTTGTAATATTGCTTTAAATCAATGCGGATGTGAGAGAATAATGCTTTGCTTCCTCTTTACTAATTTAAAAAGTTGAGAAACTTTATTGCAACTAAAAAACTATTTTATTTTTCTGTCAACATAAATATTACTCATATTCCTCTTAATAATTATTATAAAGTAGAAATATAGACATAGCAGAAATATAGATTAAATATTCTAACATATTAACTAGGATTCTGTTGCATTTTTTCGGGACTAGAACAACAGGTAATTGTGACAGAATTATGTCTCGGAACATAACACAAAAAATAAGTTTTGTTTTCTAATCAGCTATTATGTGAAGCATTACTACTCTGAGTATTCAAGTTCGGTTTTGTTTTCTAATCAGCTATTATGTGAGCATTACTACTTTGAGTATTCAAGTTCGGTTTTGTTTTTTAATCAGCTATTATGTGAAGCATTACTATATACTCTGAGTATTCAAGTTCGATGAAGACAGATGGGTTTTACTCTTAGATATTACATTAGATCACACATCAATGTTTTGTCTCTCTTTTCGTTGCATTTAATATAGAAAGCACACATATGTTTAAAATTTTCTATTTTTTTTTTTAAAAAAACTTTGAATACAGGAGTAAAAAAATTATCTTTATTTTATTCATATATTTTTTATAGGTTTAAATTTTAAAAATCAATATATTTTTATTAAAATTCCAAAAAGTATTTATTTTAATATATTATAGTGTAATAAATATAGAAATCTCAAGAACATTGCTCTTCAACATTCGATATAGATGTAATTTTTATAAATTTCCATGCCTCTCTATTAGAAATAAAAAAAAATACCATGTAATGAACTTTGAAGTACAATTTATAAATTAGAAAGTAACTCAAGTAATTCGAGAAAAAAGCTTAATAGCTTTGATGAATGTAAACAGTATATAAAAAACCTCTTAATGGATGAATTAATGAACATATAAAAACAATTTTTCACTAATGATGCCCTTCTTCAATTCTGATATCTCCTCCGAGTTCTTTTCACTGTCATAATTAATTTAAAATATAAAAGTAATTTTCAAGCTGAAACAAATTTTGAGATGCTCAAAGAATGCGAAAAGATCTTTGACAATTGTTTTCGTTATATCTTGATTGGAATAGAATCTATAAATGAGTTTTTATGATAATTTTACTTTTTTTTTCTTCACCTAGTTGTAAATAATTTCTTTTATTTCTCAATTTTATAGAATAATATAACAAAAGTACACAGGCCGTGGTAGCCACACGGTCAGGGTCGTGAACTCGTGGACGATGTTATCGAGTCATGGATTCGGAACATAGTACCCCTGAACGTCCCTAGGACCTGCTCGTCCTGCAGATAGGATAATGCACGTTAAATTTGTCGAGACTCAAAGTCCTTCTGATGGCGTTGTGAGGAAGTTTAGAAACAGGGTGCTATACTCAGCTCAGGTGTCATCCTCGTCACTTGAAGGCCTTTCAAAGTTACGAAGTCCGTTATCAATAACTCTCGTGTTGCTTCAGAATGCAATATAAATCAGAATCAAATCCTCGAATAACAAAAGTACGTTATAGAATTAATTATTTTGATGCTTAAAGTTGTAAGAAAACTTCTGAAGTGAAGCTACTATTAAAGCATTGCTGTCTGTTTTGAAAAATAACCGTAAGTAAATATGTATAAAGTATAAAATATAGTAAAATAATATAATAAATATATGTATACATAAAAAATCATTTGCTCTTTCACATTTTATAGGATTGTTACCAAAATGCAATAGTCCCTCTAGAATATTCTCTATTGCTCTGAGATAAGCAATGTTTTGAAAGTTAAAATTGGTCTATATTTCATCTCTTTCTTAAAAACTTATCTCAGTTGACGTATTATTTTAAAAAATCCGAACTTTGAAGGTTATTTTAATTTAAATCCACCATCCGGTTAGTTTTAAAAAAAATTACCATGCAAACAAATTCATATTGTCTGAATAAATATTAGCCTTTCAAAATAGTAATGATGAATTATATATCTCAAGATTCTGTAACTTATAAACAAATAAATAAAAGCTTTTCTGTATTGTACCTGTCCTAATAAAGAGGGGCACATTCTTCCTGATAGCAATTTTACCAACATTTCCTTGACTTTATTATCAAGATTTACAATTTCACAGTAACCACTTCGTGCACCACACCTACGAGAGAAAAAAAAATTAAAAGCATATTATATGGTTTTAAGAAGGACTCGATTTTTATAGAAGATTTACAGCAACAAATGTTCATGCAAATTTGAAATATATATATATTATTATTATATCAATTTTTAACAAACAGGATTGCGAATATTGAAACACACCACAAACATTGTTTTCCCAGCAGCAATACTATCCTTGTGGGAAAATTGAGTTTTACAGGCAAAGTTCACTCCTAAATGATCTTGAAAAATTAGATAGTGAAAACCAGTGACGAGGGTTACCAGATTGGCGGTTTTAACGCTCTAGGCAACCAATTTGGTGAAAAATATGCTATCGTCAAGGAATCATCGAGAAGTCTGTACGATCGATCCTTCCAGAAATTTCCATGAGGGTATTTGGGGAATCTTTGAAGCATAGGTCAGTTAAGTTCCAAAGTGAGTTCAATCTGCTAGTGGAACTGCTCAAGAAAGCCGTTTCTGGAACGATGTAAAGCTTGTTTATAACAAGTGCGTTTTGCGCTATTGTAAATAATCTGTTAAAATATATTTCTTTGGTGTCAATTTGTCTTCATGTAATCCCCTATTCGTTCTTTGTCCATTGATCAATCTGTTATTATTGAAACAATTGGAGTCGTCTTCTGCTTTTCGCTCGCTCAAATTTGCAACAATATTATGTTTGTTAGAGTCAGATTTTTATCTTGATTGTTGAAAGAAATTCATAAATATCCTATTTCAAAACGAATTATTTAAAATGTGACTTACTTTCTGAAGCTTGCATGTGAGTAAAAATTGAACAGCTGTCTATTTTACAAATAACTGTTAGGTGTTGAATTAATTGAAATTTCAGGGTTTTCGTAGAAATATGTAAGCTAACTTAGCTGTAATTTATAATTACGAAATTTCATTCCCTTAAAAATAATTTAAATAAATAAGAAGTAAATAAAATGATTACAGAAATTATAAGGTTTGAGGATCTGTTGATAATATTTGATATAAAATAATGTGACATCTCTCGCGTTCTTCTTCTAACATAACTCCTACGTTCTTTGACGGCCACGATTAATGGCAAAACTTTTCCAACCCAATACCAAGAAGAAAAACAAAGCAAAAATGCAAATAAGATATACTTTAAAAGGATAGAAGGTTTAGTGAGAGAGGATGGCAATCTTAGAGAAAGCTTAGTGTGGAACAGTTCGGAACAAGTGTTAGAGAGCCTACTCACAAGGAAGAAGGAAACGCCCACCTTCGATAATAATATATATAAGGAAGAGTAATAGTACCTGAGTACACCTATTTACAAGAAGCAGAATAGATGAGTCTTCAACCAAGGTAGGAGGGTTACTTTCTAAGTGATATTATAATATAGAAAGCTAGATTAGGCAGATAATTAACTATACTTAGGATAAGTGATCTAGTTGTGCGATCTGACTTAAATATTCAGTCTAAATTGTGGCTTATTCTCACTTAAAGAAAATTGTTCATTAGATATAAGTAATTTAAGTTATTCTTAATAAAAGTTGTATTAAGAATTATAAAATGTCTCATCCTTTAGATAATCCCACACCTCTAGCTTACACGGATCCAACACGTCATAGCTATCGCAGGATGGTTATGTCACAATGTGCAAATAATTTAAATCAGGATTAGTTTTCTGTGAGTTAAGACATCAAGAGTCACAAATAATTATATAGTTCTGTATAGCGAAATTTGAAAGGTATCAATAATATATCATCTATTTTATTTAAATATATTTATCATAGGTACTAAAAGAAAAATTAAAAATGAACAATAATTACATCAGACGCACGAAAACAGGGAACAAACAGTAAAATTACATTTCTAAGGTTTATTTTCTTTTGTGAAGGTAGATGTAAATTGATTTAAATGGTCATTAGTTCTTAGTTTGTATTTTTATGTTTTAATTAACGGCGTCACCTGTTTTTTTCAATTAAGTTTTCTTTTGACTAATTATCTACTGTGTAAATAATTAGCGTAAAATATAATGAGGAGGCTTACGTGAAAAGTTATAGTTGTGTGGACCAAACGTTTGTGCATTCCTATATTAAATACAATTTAAATGGATTGTGCATAAGTTCTGTCAACTAATAGATTCAATTCAATTTAGTTAAGAATATATATATATATATATTGAATATATATGTATAGGATAATGTATGTATGTGCAAGGATAAAATAGCAAGAAAAGAAATAAAGCGAATGCCTTTTTTATTCATTTTTTGTCAGTTGGAAAATTAACAACATAGAAAGGATGATTTATTTTTCAATAACAGCTTTTGTTCTCTGAGAATCAAAAAACAAATAAGTAATGAAAACGTTGCAAAGCGCTGATTTATTTTTCAGTGCCACATTTTGGCTTCTAAAACAGCTTTTTTAATTGTTTAATTGCTCTAATATTCGCAGTTGCAATGCATTAGAATCATATATAAATTTTAATTGGCTTACTACACTATTGGCTATTAAAAGTGCAACACCAAGAAAGCGACATGCTACAGACATGAAACTTAAACGATAGGAAGAAGGTGCTGTGATACGAAAATCATTAGTTTTTCAGCGCATGCAGACAAAGCAGGCACCAGTAGTGACACCTACAATGTGTTTAAATGAAAAAATTGTTCATACACAAATTCCATTTGAACGTTGTTGCTTGGTGAAAGATTGTTGTGATGCCTAGTGTAAGAAGTAGAAATGCATACCAGCACGTTTCTGATTTTGATAAAGGTCGAATTGCAGTTTATCTTATTGCAGCATTACTGCTCGCGTCGGCCGAGATGCAATAGCAGCAGAATATGGAATCGATGGGTTCAGGACCGTAATACGGAACGTCGTGCTGGATCTCAACGGCCCCCCATCACTAGCAGCCGAGAAGACACGCATGTTACCCTCATGGCCTTAATGGATCGTGCAGCCATGTCACGTGCCTTGAGTCAAGAATTGGGGCAAGGCAACAAGTGTCTGCACGAACAGTTCAACGACGTATGCAGCAGTATGGACTCTCAGCTCGGAGACCATGGTGGCGGCTACCCTTGACGCTGCATCACAGACAGGAGCGTCTTCAATGATGTGATCAATGACGAACCTGGGAGCATGAATGGCGGGATGTCATTTTTTCAGATGAATCCAGGTCGTGTTTACAGCATCAAGATGGTCGCATCCATGTTTTGCGGCATCGTGGTGAACGCACATTGGCAGCGTACATTCGTCATCGGTATACTGGTCCATCACCTGGCATGATTGTATGGGGTACTATTTGATACACATCTCGGTCACTTCTTGTTAGCATGGACAGCACTTTGATCAGTGAACGTTATATTTCTAATGTGTTACAACCCGTGACTGTACTCTTTATTCGAGCCCTAAGAAACCCTACGTTTCAGCAGGATAATACACGACCGGATGTTGACGGTATTTTAAGGACCTTCCTTGATATGGAAAATTTTCAACTGCTGTCCTGGCCTGCACGTTCACTAGATCTCTCGCCAATAGAAAATGTTGGGTCTATTGTTGCCGAGCGACTGACTCCTTCCCACACGGCAGTCACTATGGTTGATGAGCTGTGGCATCGTGTTGAAGCTGCATGAGTATCTGTACCTATACATGCCATCCAATTTCTGTTTGACTCAATGCTCAGGCTTATAAGTTCTGTTATTACTGCCAGATGTGGTTTTTCTGGGTACTGATTTCTCAGGATCTATGCTCCCAAATTTCTTGAAAATTTAATCGCTTGTTATTTCCAGTGTAATATATTTGTCCACTAAGTATCATTTTGTTATCTGCATTTATTCCTGGTGTAGCAATTTTAATGGCAGTAGTGTAATATTAAAAAACCTTCCGATTAATGTCTTTTTTTCTGTGTATAACCAAAGAAAAAAAAATAACAGAAATAGATGGCTCACCATACATTTTCATAGTATTTTCATACTGAAGATTAAAATAACAGTTAAATTGAAAGTTTTCTTTTAGCCTTTGTTGTTGATAAATAAAGGTAAAAGTACATAATATTTCTAATAGTTCAGTTTTTTTTATGTATGTGTAGATTACAAATACTTACTCGCCCATGTATCCCTTTGATGCAGACATAAAAGATGACAGTTCCATGGTGCTATATGGAGGTCCCATTTCTGTCATAATCTTTTTAAAAGAGTAAAATTTCAGATCTGGATCGTATACGTTGTATTGGTAAACCTAAGTGGAGAGAACTTTTCCAAAGAATGTTCTTTTTTTAAGCAAATAAGACATTCAGACATTTTGGATAATATTGAATGATAGATAAATAAAAACTATGAATGGAAAAATTGTACTTACTCATTGGTTTAAAAGTTATAAATAAAAGTTATAAACAAAGCTACTTTGAAATATTAATAGCGATTATCAGAAAGGTAATTATATTTTCAAAAATCTCTCAATGGCAATTATAGATATACTGTAAACAAGCAATTATTACAAATAATTATTTTAATAATAATATTTTTACAGAAATTTTTTTTCCAAGCTTTTACCTATATGTGCGATTTCTAATAGAAAAATACATTTATATAAAATACAATGAAGTGCTTATCAGTTAATTATTATTGTTTTTCAATAAAGATATACAAAGTATGCACACATAATTGAAACTGACAGTTTTAAAAAGGATATAGGAATAGGTTTATTAATTATTTCCTTATTTAACATTTCTAGATATTAGGTGATGACCCCGCACAAAAATGGAAAAGATACTCATAGACAAGTTATATGAACAACTCAAACTGTAAAAAAAATGAAACGTTTGATACTCTTAAGAACTTGTTGCTGTTTCACTTAAGAACACTTAAACCAACATATAAGAGGTAATAATTTCATAAAGATAAAGTACAACTATATATATATATGAGAGAGCATATATTAATTTTAAGTGAACAAGTAATTATTGTATAGTTGAACTTACTTCATCTGCTAAAATGAAAAGATTTTCTTCATAGGCAAATTTGATAATGTTTTCGATATCATCCCGTGACATTACGAATCCTGAAGTAACAAAATAAAGGTGAGGATTTGATTTAAAAAAAAGAGTAATTTCAAAAAAAAAAAAAATAATAATAATAATTATTATTTTTTTTTTAAAGCAGATAGTTTGTTTTTATTTTTTCAAATGCAAAAATTCTCTGAGAAAAGCATTATTTCTTGGAATTCATGATTTTTAATTTCAAGTGAGGGGACGACACCTAAGCTGAACTTTTCTTTCTTAACTGGCACGAGTTTTGGGGCTTCCTCATTTTGAACAACTTTTTCTATAGCAGAAACGGGGCTACAGTTATATAAATTAGACGAATATGAGAAAGAAATAATACATATTATTATTACTGTTGTTTCAAAAGAGGCGTCAAACTTTCTTACTTTCCTCGATTTTTACTATTTGTTATTTAAATTTTAAAATTTTTCTTTAATTTCATTTTGAAAGTGTGTACTATGTACTGTGTAGTTATAATTTTTTCCATTTCTAAAGGAAAATTAACCAATAATTTATTTCTATTTATATGTTACCGGCAAAGTATGAAATCCGGCATTTTATAGAATGCCTAAGACTAGCCGGCAATGTATGAAATGATTCTTATTTCACACATTGCCTAGGCATTCTATAGAATGCCTAATGAGAAACCGGCAAAGTATGAAATATATCTCCGATTCATTTTGAATATTTCGTGGCAATCAATACACGAGACTTTAAACGCATGTCTCAGATTCACAATTTGTCAGTTGCACCTTGCGGTTTATTCGGGAGTGTCAATTTTATTTAAACTATCAACAAAAGATGAGTTTTTTTCCTGTGCTGCATTGAAAATGGAAGAGCAGGCTGTGGTGTTGGAGAAGGAGTGATGGTCTATAGCAGGTGTCGGCAACTTATGGCACATGTGCCACATGTAGCACGTGGTAAAATTTCAGTGGCACTTTGCGCTATTCAACAAATTTGTCATTTTTAAATTGTTTCAAAAATGCCGTACTGTGGGGTACGCTAAATCACATATTGGTAGATTGATTTAACACACCAATCTACCAATGGCTACCGACGAATGAAAGGTTGCCGACCCCTTGTCTATACACGTGAAACAACTATTCGACGACGAGCTGCCCGAAATTCGAGTTAATGCTGCAAAAAAAAATTCTTAACTGAAATTACTTACTAGAAGTTAATAACTGATGCACACACACACACAAAATGCCAAAATAACTAACTACTAAGAAGGAATTCAGGAACTATAGGTTGCTGAATAGCTTTGATGTGATGTTTGTGGAAAATAAAAGTAAACTCGTTTAACCTGTTAAAGATGTACCATACAGTAGTGGTCCCCCAACTCCCGGTCTTTGGATCAAATTGTATCGAACCATTCAAGGAAGATTAAACTAATTCCATTTTATTTACAGGCGAGTATTTTTCTCTTGTTTGCGCGACTTTACATGGAAATCACTTTATATTTCATGTAAAATCACTTTATATTCATTTTTTGGTTCAACTGAATTTTATTCTGAGAGGGCATGTTTAAATACAACTAAATTATTAAATCAAAACAATTTATAATATAAATAATCAACGTCCCACCCTCAGCGGGCCGCAGTATAATTTTCAAACGTTGACCAGTCCAGACGATAAAAAGGTTGGGAGGCAATGCTATACAGTGTGACGTCACGGATTCTGAGGACATGATAGAATTCTGAAAAAAATTTTCAACCAAATTCAAAAATGTTACACGTTATGATATTGAACTGTACATCCATCTTTTTGAATCTTGCTAGAAAAAACAGAAAATTATTAAAAAAGTATTGTTGTGAAACCTGTGATTTTTTTCCGAATGCCAATATAGTTTATTGTAATAAGTGAGAAAGATTACTATCAACTTTGAACTTTTGAATGAATTTTAAAACAAGTATATGCGAAATCACAATTTACTTTGTGCCCTAAGAACTTGCTTAAAATTAAAGATTTTTCTGACCACGAAATTCCTCTCATGTCAGTTGCAATTACTCAGTCCAATGGAACGGCCAAGAATTCGTCAAATGTATGTGTAAAACAAAGTACCAACATAAGAATCGTAAAAAAGCTAATGAAATGTAATTCAAAATTTTTTCATTCAAGCCTACCATATTGCAAAATGTAGATTAGTTTTAATTTATTATTTTTTATTTGAAAATTTTGTTTTCCTTAATAAGAAAGACATACATTTTTTTGGTACAACTTTCATTTTCATTTATGCATTTTGAAGAATTTTTTTAGTGGCACTCTTCTCTCTCTCATTATGTTATACTTTTATTTTCATTATTTTGTCAGAATAACATTTGTATTTTTAGGAATGTACGTCATTGGTATAATAGACGTATCATAAACTTTTTTCATTCCTTGCCGTTATCATATATATTCTAGGTAAATTCATGAATAATTTAATGTTGATCATTAATTGTATCTTGAAAATCCAGTATTTATCAAGAATTCAAAAAAAAAAAAAAAAAAAAAATTTTTCAGCAATTTATTAAAAAATTGACGCCTTGATTAACTTTTTTTCCCCATAATCTAATTTAGTGTACAAAGAAATAAAGAGCTATTAATGGAATTGAATAAATCTTTAAAACAAAAGAAAAATAATAATTTCGGGTATGAATCGTTAAGCAGATATTAATCGGAATCGAACAATTTTATACATATATTCTTATCTATGTAACACTAAATATCATGAAAATTATCCATTTATGCGCTTTTGCAAAATCACGGTTCCGAACGTAGTCGGATACCTTAAATTCTGTAAGAATGTATGTAGCTTTTGTATATATTCACAAAATAATGCTTTGAAAATCAGTCGAAGAAGGAGTAAATGTGTAAATTAATTTATTTTATTGAATTATTTAAAATTAAATATATTTAATGTATGACTTACATGAGAAGTCGCTGACTTTTGCTTTAAAATAAATGTACCCAAACTGTAAAATTAAGAAGTATTGGATGTAAAGGAAAGTTCTGTTGCAAAGGGAGGGAAAAGAGAAAGAAAGTTCTACGGGATTTTGGTGTAAGGGAAACTTCTGTGGGATCTTTCGTGATCATACTGCGAAGAACTTCGTCATTGACATCTGATGGCCTTCCTTGTCTGGGATCATCACCCGAAATTTCGCAAACCATTTTTGGCATGCTCGAGCTCTTACTGAATCCTCTCCAAAAACATATCACACATTTTTTTTTTTTTGCCACCATCGCGCTATATATTCCCTTTTTGAAATTCATATAACATACAATGTCTTACGTGCACTTTTTCTTCACTTGTGTTAACAGTTTTACAAGTTTAACTAAAATAAGAAAAATGTGTATAAATCATCACTCATATACTAATCTAACTGTTTAAACTGGTTTCAGACGAATCCGAATTCTTGTAAAAAATCGACAACGCATAAAAGTGCACGTGTTCAAAAGCGACAAAACTTTCTTATACCCAATAATATAATGATTAGTCAAAAAAAAAAAAAAAAAATTCTGAATATTCAGTCTAACGTGCTGAAAATATGTAAAAGCCATTTTATCTGCTGTAAGTGGAATAATTTTTGTGCAGATTTAATATACAAAAGGACAATGAAGATTTCCTTATTATACGTGAACTAATGAATTTCATTTAACAATATTTATTTAACTGTAAAAATATTCTGATTTCAACAATTATTTATATTATGTTTTCATTTCGAAATAACTCTGATATCTTTTGGTATCATTTTATATAAAAGGACATCCAAACATACCGCTAGGGTTTCCAGGATTAATAATAACTAAGACTCTTGGTTCGCAATATGGTTTTGCTTCCAAAATTGCCCTTCGCAACTCGCTGACATCCAATGCCCATTGCTTTTCTTCGTTTAGGTAATAACTTATCTAACGAAAATATTTAAAAGGGTATAAATACAAATATTGAAAAACTTCTCTTTAAAAAAATTAACATAAAAAATATACTGCTATGTCGGGAAGAATAACACCAAATGCTTATAATTTAAAATATTTTTAAAAAAAACTATCATTTTTAAAGTATATTGTGAAATCTTATTGATTTTAATCAAACTCATACATAAAATAATTTTAAAAGAATAAATTAGCCCCTAAGGAATTCAAGTTGATCAACAGAATCTACATATATAGGGTGTCCCCGAAAAGTACGACTACACTTTGTGACGGGGCTTTCTTCGCGATTTCTATTAATGTCCTCTTGGTGTTTCTTAGGGGCCGAAATGGCAATTCTTTCCAACCAACTCAAGAAGAAGAACGTGGTTATGTAAATTAGGAATTATATATATATATTGGAAGTTAGCAGTAGACGGGAGTCTATGTCCGGATCTATGTCTATGCGCAGAAGTGAAGTCGTTAAGTGGGAAGTGAAGTCGTTAAGTGGAGAGTTAGCTGTAAAGTGTTTGGAGATAAAGTTAGAAGAAGCATAACGCCGAGAAATAGCCTAGGCGTGCCGGTACTGCCGAACCAAAGGTGGGTTCGAGGCCATAAGGAATACTGTCAGATTAAAGTCACATCAGAACAGATACAGAACGTAGCTGATTATCTAGGATATAGCGGTAAGCACAGTTTTATATAAACTATAATGAAAAGACGTATATTAGTGATACAGATATTAAGCTATAAAGTTAGATTCAGTGGTCAAGTACGCGACTATTTGGTAATACGTGTGGTGTCTTCTCATTCTAGATCAACTTACTTAACTATTATTGTTGTGTATTGTGTTTAAGCTAAGACCTTAATAAACAGGTTTTAAAAATGAATGATTTGAGTGGTACTTCGTCCTTCTCCACAGAAACAGGCCGTGTAGATAGTGTAGAAATTAAATCCCCACGGGCGGGAGCTTCACAATTTTTAAAAACGAATTGAAAATAAACAAATAAAGGTTTTCACTTAAGGTGTTTATGTTTATGTTCGATAAAGAAAAGATTTAAGTTTTTGTGTAATGGAATGCAAATTAGATAGCTCACGTCCCTTTTTTTACACATTCTCTTTTCAAAATGACTTCACCGCAAGAAAAAACGTAAGTTGTAGCAGAGTTTATCGAATTTAAGTCTGCAACACAAGTACAACGTAAATGGGGCACCACCATACTAGAGTTTGGGAGTGAGAAAAAGTTCCCCGGACGATGGATGGAAAGAAGAAATCCAATAATGTAGTTACCTAGATCTCTAGATATAACACTTTTGAACTTCAGGTCGAATTACAATGACCATTTAGATTGTTGATCCTGCAACCTGCAATACTTCATAGAACGTGGCTAAAAATATCGTATAGACATGATGTGTTGAGCGCAACTAATGGTGCGCACATTGAAATCGTGCAATAAAACATTGTAAAGAAAAACTTTGATATTTTCTTTATGGAACAAAAAAAAAAAAAAAACGTAAGTGAATATATTTATTTATTTATTTTTTTTGTAATTAATATTTGAAAGTGAAGCCATACTCTTCGGACACCCGGTAGAATTTTGTAAATCTCCCTTATACTACAAAAAGTCCTAAGATACTGAAAATTTGATCAATATAATAAAGTCGATGAGTCCTTGAGATATGTTCATATTTTTTTGATATTTTTATTATACTAAAAATTAAGTTCAATATTTTTCAGCAAATTTTTGAAAGCAGTTGAATATAATTGAATTATTAAAATATTTATTAGCTATGCAAGCAAACTTTTTATTAAAAGTATACTTTTTACTTCAGTACTTAAATACATCATAAATTAAATATGTGATTAGAATAAAAATGCTCTTCAGTTACTCAAGTTTTCTATGCATTTAATTTTCAGTATTTGGGATATTTAGCCTATTATTATTTTAAATATTTATTCTCATCTTGTATATCTAACTCCCTTTTTCAAATTCTTGTTGATATATTTTACATATATTGCTTTTTTTGGTTGATTTTCCATAAAGGATATATTTAATACAGGATCTTTTAAACTTATTTCAGAGAGAGAACTTCGATTAATTTTTAATATCATCAAGAGCCTTTTTAGTGAAAAAACTAGTTTTACATTCAAAACGGAACTTCAAACTGTACTTTGGGTCATTTAATATAAATACTTTAATATTAGAAAGAAACATTTGCTATACAAATTACATAGTAATGAATTACCTGGTATTTAAAACATTTAAGCCCTTATCTATGCTCTTATACGCACAATTTCATATATTTTGACAACGAATATATTAAGTGTAACTCTACAGAAATAGAATGAACTTCAACAGAACATTTTGCAAATACAATTGTTATATATGAGTATGCATTATATAAATGGGGGTACATACTTACTTGATACATTCCATATTCAGTTACTGTGGATGAAAAGAGTGGGTATTGTGGAATGGGAACCATAACTCCAGGAGGTTTATCTTTACTATTGTTAACAAATAAATATAAGACAATCTGCAAATAAAATAACAGAGAGATGTGATTATTTAAGATAATTTATCTAAGATAATGTATCTAAAATGCAAAAGAGATTCAAAAAAATATTTTCTTTTAAACAGATTTTTAAAACTATATACCTTTTTTAAATTTCCTTAAATTTATTTATATTAAGAAATTTACTTCCTATTTGTTGTCCCGTAGTCCTACTTAATACCACAGTGCACATTTTTAATACAGTTCCATAAAAGCATATAATTAAAATAATAGAAATAGATGCTTGTTACTTTCCTTTTTGTTTCCTATACACTTATATACAGAAGCATTACCAATTATACTTCATGTATTGTGTTATTTGCATTCAGACATTTAATGTATTGAGTGGATTATTTCTTCAATATTTACTACAGACAAAATCAACAGAACTTTTAAAATAAATTAAAGAAACGCAATCAAAATTTAAAGTAGCAATAATTTTTGTGTATATGCACGCACTTAACATAATATTTATTATATATTTTATAAATACCACAAACAGTATTTACTACTTACTGCTTTATTTTTTGTGTATTTTAATTACTCATTATATATACCAATTTTAAAATAAGAGAGACTGAAAAAGATGCGTTTACATTTAATTTTCTGACAATATCCGTGCACCAAACAATATCTTAAGCATGATTATTTTTTTTAGAAAAGGATTTCTTAGTAACAATTCATAAGTACAAATATGTAATCAGTATATTCATGAGATCAAGAGAAAAATTTATATAAATATAATATACTTACATCTTTAGCTCTTCTTCCGAAACAATTAGTGAAAAATTTGAGTTCATGATTGATCTTCAAAAAATTGAAGCTAAATTTATCAAGTGTATTTGCTTTAAATACAAAAATTAAAACATCAAACTAAACTAAATCATTAAACAGAAAAAGACTTTTTAAGGTATCCGACTACGTTCGGAACCGTGATTTAAAAAAAACCCGCATAAATGGATAATTTTCATGATATTTAGTGTCACTTAGATTAGAATATGTGTATAAAATTGTTCTAAGGACATTTTGACAAAAAAAAATATTTAAATACAATATTTTGGCAAAAATTTAACTTAGAATAACCTTTTTTCAAAATGTTCTTCTTTTATAAAAAAATGCATCGAAAATAATAATATTTTGTGTGTGTGTGTGTGTGCTTATGTAAAGTAAAGACTTCTCCAGAGAGTCTAAACTATTTTTTTTTGACAAATTCACATTAGTTTCAGAGTTACAACCAATTGAAATATAATTACCAACGTTCTTTTCTTAAAATTTCTCCCTTCTGTTGTCGTAAAACATGGATAAACCCACTTCTAAGGTATATATTTCAAAAATTCTAGTTGAGCCTCTGTACAGAGGTCTGAGCTATACAGAGGCAAAATATTATTATAATAGACGCTTTTTTCACAAAAGGAGAATATTTTGAAAATGGGTCATTTTATGTTCATTTTCGTCAAAATATTGTACTTAAATAATTTTTTATTGTAATACTATTCTTAAAACAATTTTATATACATTTTCTAATCTAAGTGACACTATATATCACAAATATTATCCATTTATACGCTTTTACAAAATCACGGTTCCGGATACCTTAATTTGAATTTATTTGAACGAAAAACTGGCTATGAAGGTATTACTGAAACTTCTTAATGCTCTTTTGTGTGGATCTAGTTTTCAGCTTTTTTTTTCTCAGCCTTTAAATTTTTTACTGCGATCAGTTAATTAGGCGTCATCAACTGACAGGATATATTCTCACATATCACAAAAGTTTCATAAATAATCATACTGGGTTAACTATCCTGAGATGCAACTAAATCAAAAGTCAATAAGAAAGATGTCCTTTCATTATTAAAAGTTAAACTGTTTGTTTACGGTCTTGTGCACATTCAGTACAATTTATTACTGGTGTAGCTAAACTGAATTAAAACCATTCTGAATATGTGTGTGTGTCTCTATAAATTATTTAAATATTTTAACTAAGTAGAAATTAAAACTTAAAAAAATGTATTATTGAAAGATCATGCTTGATACACACTCGCAAAGCATCTGTTGCTCCACTCGAAAGAAAGATATCTTCATATGAAGCAAGCACACCATCTCGTGTCTGAATGAATTTAGCTACTTGTTGTCTAACTAGTTTCATTCCAGTACAGTCAGTGTAAGATCCTAACGCATGTGAAGAAAATTAAAAAAATTACCATCCGAATTTTTTTATGTTGATACAAATTAAATGCACATTAAATAAACTACCTCACTTTTTAAATCAATTATGTTTATGACTAAAAAGAGGTTTATAATTAGGCTTAAAAATTTATTTAATTTATTTGTAAGCAAATACGATCAATATCAATATGATAATCAAACAAAAGTGATTACAAAAAGCAAGAATAAAAAATTATTAAAATATCATTTGAGAAATAATTCCCATATCAATTAAAACTAACCTATACTATTTCCACGACAATTTTCCAAGATAGCCATAGCTCTTTCTTTAACATCAAAAGGGAAAAGTTCACTTTGTAGAAGGCTGGGATTAATGCAAAGTGAAACAATCTATGAAATGATATTCATAATCAAAAACATTAATTAATAGTATGAAATAAGACACACATAAATTTAAGGCTATAAATACGTAATATATATATATATATATATATATATATATATATATATATATAAACTGCTGTTTGTAAGAAATGCAAAACCATGAAGGAATCATCAGAATTAAAGGAAATTTAATGCACAAACGACTTGTATCAGTACAAATAAGTGACAAAATTTTCAAAAAATAAATAAATAAATAAATAAAAATAAAATTAAGTGTCCGAAATCAGTATTTGGTGTAGCCACCACGCGCTGCAATAAGTGCTGCTATACGACGTGGCGTGGAGTCACAGATTTTGAATGTCTGCTTGTGGAAGAGAATTCCATATTGATTGTATACGCAGTAAAAGTTCGTGTTTTGAAGCTGCAGGACGCGGATCACGAGCGAGATGTCGACCAACCAAATCCCACATGTGCTCAATAGGCGATATATTCGGCGAATAAGCAGGGCAAGGAAGAAGTTGCATGTGTTGGGTTGAACAGAAGTCTCGAACAGTCATTGCAACATGTAGGCGTGCATCATGCTGCTGAAAGATAGCTCCAGGGATGGCCTGAAGGAAGGGAATGACTTCGGGCTGTAGCACTTCACGCACGTACCTGTTGCTATTGAGATTACCCTCGATTTGTAGCAAATTGAATCGTCCATGATACGAAATTCGCACTCCAAACCATAACTCCGGGTGTTAGGCCCCATGTCATTCGATAACGCACTCTAGAAGGCAGCGTTCACCGGCATAGCGTTTAACAAGAATGCTGTCATCATGGTCCCACAAACTGAAACGTGATTCATCTGAAAAGACAACTTGGGGACAATCAGCTTGCCAGGCTCTGTGCTCATGAGCCCATTTCAAACGCAGCCGTCGATGGTTTGCTGTGAGGGGGATCCTGTATAAAGGCACCCTTGCACGCAATCTACGGTGCAGCAGACGTCGACGAATTAACGAAACCGACATTAGTACACCTGTATAGACCAACGTGTTGCCGACTGCTTTGAGAAAGCTGTACGGGCATTCACCGCCATGCAAAGCAGGTGTCGATCGTAACGCTCTGACGTCACCTTCCGTCACCCACTGCCAGTTTTTTAAGTTGTTCGGTGCTCGTCGGTCCACTGTTTCCAAACTCGCATAACTGTGGAACTGTTTCGCTGCACACGAGCTCCTATTGCGTGTTAGAAATATCCTTCTTCTTGAAGGCCAATAATCTTCAGCCTCTCAAACTCCGTAAGTTGTTGGAATTTCTTCTTATTTCGTCGTGGAGCCATACTTAGGTATCACTAAAAGTTCGCCACTAACAAATAATTATTAACTATTTTCAACGTCCCGCAACAGCCCTCTATTTCTACGCTTTCCGCAGCTCAAGCCAAGCATGAGCGGTGGCTCTGAAACTTCACTATTTTACGTAACATCTCATAATTGATTTTCGCTGCAAAGTTCATTTAATTCTGGTGATTCCTTCTTGGTGTTGCATTTTTTACAAACAGAAGTATATATATATATATATATATATATATATATATATATATATATATATAGGTATCCCGAAACTTAACGATAATCGGGAACGAGGTGAAAAATCGGGTTACATCTATGTATTACTTGGGAAAAATATAAGAAAAATTTACCATGCTAAGTGATGACAAGCACATTTTCGAAAATGGGGAAAATTGACACCCTCCATCTCATCATTCGCTACTGTGATCTCAAATTTCACGGTGATTTATTCCCTATTATCACCTTACATATATAGCCCTACTATTAATCGCAATCACAAGTTGGACAAAATTTTTTACTAGTTTAGTTAAAATTATTATAATTTGTGTGAGTCGGGGTTTGAGAAAAAGATGCCACGTAGCATTGAATCTTCATAAAAAGAAAACTATTTCACGCAACCTCAGTCAAGTTTCGCAAAAAAATTGGCCCATTTAGTTAAGGCACATGGTATAACACTTGTTCTTTTTTGTGCAAAACAATCAGAGAGAATTTTTTTATTTGTAGAACATCTTCATTTTAAAAACATCTCTGTTGATATCTTCCCCCACATTGTTAAGTATTGTGACCGCAAATTCCCCAATTTCACAGTGATTTTTTCATTAACGTAATTTTCTATACAGGTACTATTAATCACAGTCACAAACAGAGCAAAAACCTTTACTGGCTTAAGAAAAATTATTGTAGTTTTAAGGCGGTTTGTGAAAATGATGTCACCTAACTTTGACGCTGCATAAAAAAAAATATTACATACTACTCTAAGCAAGTTAATTCAAAAGATGATCCTTTTAGTGACAAATCCAAAGTGGTACAACACTTGCTACATTTCTATCCATAAAAATCATTGCCATTTTGTTATACACATTTTATTTACTTAAACACTACTTAAGATTGTCGATTATTATGATCATTCATATCAGTTTAAAGAATGTTTTGAAGGTAAGAAAACTGAAGACATTAATAAATTGATGAGTAACAAACATCTAGATAAGATGTTCATAACTAAGATCATAATAGCGAGGATGAAGGTGAAAGTCCTTTAATTACCAATTCAATTTCTGAAAATCTTAAACTTGATGCTAGTCTGGTAATTTATTACTAAACATTCCTCAATGTGTAGATGCGTGTTCTAAAATTCCAACGGGATCTGAATATTTTTTGAGGTGGATATCAAGAAAAAATAAGGCACTTGTAAAACTGAAAAAAAAAAAAATGGGTTTTTTGATATATGTATGGAAGTTAATACCTCAAAATACTTTGGAAAGCAGTTCATCTACCCATCACCGGACGAAAATATTATTTAATTCAAGCGAAGAAGATGTGGTAGATGAGAGATCAACGGTTTAAACGTAAGCAAATAGATTAATTATCAACAAGTACAGTGAGTGAATGTGGTTTTTTTTGGACGCAAGAGACAAATATGGCTATATTGCGCCAAACATTTGTTAAAATATTAAAACAATTGATAAAATATGTAAAGTTAGTGAGTGACAGCACAGTTTAAAAATAAGTTAAAATATCAATTCAAGTATAAAAATCAAGTTCTAATGATAAAAACTACCAAAATTTGGTAGGGGATTTCCCCACCAAGTCAGACAAGGTATTAAAATAAAAGCATTAAAACAGAAAAATGAAAAATGTGAGTTTAAAACAAAGTTCAAGCTATCCATGTTTTATGACTAAAAATTAGTTCCTACTTTTTCTAAAACATGTTGGAGTTAATGTGCGTACATATTCGTGAGAATTTTAATTTAGCCGCAGTATTTGGTTTAAATTCATCTTCTTCCACGTCATAAGCAATCATGTTTTTGGCATCTGTTGTATATTCTACAGCTGCTGACTTTCTGGGTTTATAAGGAGCCATTTTTATTTCGATCTCTGGTTTCTGAACTTTTGTGCGTTTTCTTCTATTTTTTGAAATCTGTTTTACACTCTGTGGGATTTTAGATGTATTAGAAGGTTCGCTGTTGGATGTAGTAACGGCAGACTCTGGTAAGGTAACTGATGGCTGAGTTTCAGTTGGCAATGCAGCAAATTTATTAGAAGTTGTAGGGAATGGGCGTGTCTCAGTTGATAAAGATGAGGCAGAAGTATTTAGACTATTGTGAAGGGCAGTAGTAGTAGTAATAGAAATGGGTTCAGGTAACTGAGATTCAATTTGTATGGTTGGTTTTATTGAAGATGCTGAAGGAAGTAAATTAGCTTGAGTCGATGAAGATGAAGTGGAGGCTGCAGGCATTGAAGACAAGGTAGAGGATACAGGTGTCGGACATTGTAAAGGTGGGCAGATTATATTTGTAATATTTGGATCTGTTTACGTTGTTGTGGATACAAATGTAGGTTTTGTAACTTCAGCATATGTTTGGGATGACTGAGGAAATATTAGTTTGCGCGCTTCTAAGCAAGAGATATTTTTCTTTATTTTAAATTCCTGAATTTCTCTCTTTTTCAAATTTCCATTTAACGCATAATTTTGAATCTGATTAATGGGATTCTGAGAAATTGACACATTTGGGCTCTAGATTACAATCCGTGGAAGAATACCCAGTGGACGCACATCTAGAGCACGTCAATTGACCGCAGCAGGAAGTTTGAGAGTGTCCGAACCTCTGGCACTTGAAACAACGCAGAGGATTCGGTATATAGGGACGGATTTTACAATTTAAATAACCTTTTATTGTAGATGGCAATTTTGGTCTATTGAATGTTAAAATTAAATGTTTCGAAGGAATAATGGCAGCTTCTTTTTTTAAAGTAATCCTTCTGTCCTGTACTACATCCTGGTCGGAAAATCCCTCAAGGATTTCAGCCCCCAAAGTGCACAACAGGTCAGGTTCTTAAATGACGCCTCGACTGGAGTTCGAAGATTTATGGGGAGTAATGAGAAGGGGAGAGTCAAGAAATGTTTTAGCAGATAAATACGATTTAGATTCAAAGGCAGATGTTGTTTGGACAAGTAAATCACCGGAACGCCTTTTCTTTACAGATTTTTGTTCTCCAATTCCTTGAGTAGCTTTAAAAATTGCAAATGTGGATTTTTGGGACATTTCATTATTCAGTAATGATAAGATGAAAAAACGTGTATAGTTAGCGATCTGATCAATGGTGAGAGTTGGGGTTAATACAATTACCCGGGCACTGCATACTTGGATCCATACACGCGAAGAAAACTTCATCCTGGCGTGTCTCCACCCACCACGGAGTCCAACAAGGGAGGCAGTGAGCCGGTCATATGGCAAAAACCAAGCACGGCGCTTACCTGGAGTACACCCAGAATATAGTGCTAGGGCATCAGGGCGAGGATCCAACGGGTAAACCCGCCACCCCTTATCTCTGCCGCACTAACCCTACAGCAATGTCTCTTTGGGGACGCTGAAGAGAGGTATCACCAACCGTTTGACAGGAGCGGGCTCACTCCAGCCTCCCGTCTACAGCAAGGCGTGGGCCAAAGGGAGCGCAAAAGGTATCCCCAGGACACCATTTTCCTTCTTACGGGACGCCGCACACGGCCAAAATGTGGGTTGGGAAACCAACATTGTCAGTAGTCGAAGAGAAAAATCAAAATATATAAAGAAATTTAAGATCGAAATCAACATAATCAAAAATATTTAAAGAAATTGAACAGAAAGGCACAAATCGAACACAATACAAAATGTAAACTAAAATATGTTAATAATATATTGTTTGTAATAAAGAAAAATCTAACTTATTGTATCCATGTTTATATCAAAATATTTGTCTGTGGTCTAGACGGGAAAAGAAAGAAAGGATGAAATGTATGACAAGATAAAGGGTCGAAAATGGAGAAGGATCACTAAGGTACCCCGGGGTCGTGACACCCGTGTTTTCCAAAGACAGTAAATCCCTTGGGAAGTGGAAAATATCACTAGGGTACCTCAGGATTGTGATACTCGTACTCACCTAAAGAAGGTGAACCCCCTGAAGGGTTAACAAGTACAGTAATGAATAATTAAAAATTTTCTAGTATTTTTTAGCCTAAAGTTTTTATTCTCTCTTAAGCATATGGAATATGAGCTCTTTATTTAATTTGTTATTAAATAAAGTATATATGAACTTAATTATCAATGTTAAATGTGTGTTTAGGCTATAATGTTAAATTCATCAATGTAAATACACATACAGAAACACATGCAGTTAGATTTACATTATTTCTTTTACACTTTATTTTGAATTAAATATAATTCTTTCATATGCACGGTTTTTGGATAGCGTAAAACGCGTCCCCCTTCTTACAATGTAAATCATTTTTCTGAGAAACTTTCCTATTGAGTAAAAAAAAGCCCTAGGTTTACATCGAAAGTATTTCCATCACACAAATTCAAATATTTTTGTTCGATTCATCTGTTATTTATTATATTTATTCACCCTTCAATTATCTATTTTTTGCCCTTTTTTGTTAATGTTGTTTCAACGATTACAAATTTAATTTATAAATTGATTAAAGTTAACTATTAAAATTAGTTGCGTATTTATTTAAATGATATTCATTGAAATGCATATTTTTTACTGATACACATCTGACCATACTACTGAATATTATTCACTGAAAAAATATGCTTCCATCTCAACTAACTGATGATACTGATAACAAGTTTTTATATCGCTTTTATATTTAGTAGAGTATTTCGTATAAATATTTTTTCTGGTGCAGAAGTCTGGATCAATGTTTTGCTTCAAACTATTTGTATTTGCCTGACATTAAACGAATCATTCTTCATTGATGAATGAAACTCGTCAGAACACTTCCGTAACAATACGCTCACCGATAAAAAAAAAAAAGTCGCCCGGAGAGTTGTTATTTTTTTTTTATTTTTTTTTTTTTATCAGAGTAAAAACTAGTTCACTGAACAACAATCGACGTAATACTTTGCTCAAGTGCCAAAAATTATGCAATCTATTATTCACCTTGCTCCACGAACAAATACAAGCGTAAGAAAGATTCAGAGCTCATGTTGTTTGGTTAATATGCATTAGTTTTGCATGCAACAAATTTGAAATATAACTGTGTCACTGCTTCGAAAATTCGAGATTAAGGATTTAACTTGTTATTGAAATAGTTCCAAGTCTTATTAAAACAACATAGAAAGGTTATTGAATGAAAATGAGTAAGATTGCAATGATTTAATTCCTATTTTTACTTTTATTTGTTAAATATTAAGTAAAGTTTAGTCGGCGCGTTATTTACCTGCTGGAAAAAAGTAACTGGTTTTTGTCCCATTCCTTGGGGATCTCCTGCATGAGCATGAATAATTTCTTTGAAGGGATATTTTCTCCCCTACAAATAAAAAGCAAACAGTCAAAATTAAATGATTTGTGCAACTTCAGAGTTATTTCACATTTAAAATTATAGTTAATATTAATATATATATATATATATATATATATATATATTATTACAGGTTTATATATTTTGTACAATGACGTATGAAAAATGTACTTTAAAAGCCAGCCTAAATACATATTTTTTCAGACAGATATAAATAAATGAGAAAAATATCATAAATGTATAGTTTAAAGAGAGGCATAGAGAAAACAGATAGAAATAAATGAATACTAAATAATATAAAAAGTTTTTAAGGAAATTCGTAGCATTTTATTGAATTGGGTCGAAATTCAATACCATAATAAGAAAAAAAGTAAGTAAAAATTACAAAGCGAAAACGACTTTGATACTCTTTTTCTCTAATAAAAAGATGTCAGAGCTGAAAACTACCAATCATTCGTAGTTAATTTTAGATGAAATTTCCGATGATTAATTTTATAGTTAACTAATCCTTATATGTACTGAGAGACATTTTATTGTATTCATATGAAGTAATACTTAAATAAAATGTATCTTCAGTTCATTGAATCAGAGTATTTTTCTATTTTTCTGATTTAACGTTCGGAGATTTGAGAAAAATTGAATGGATCGAAAATGGGATAGAAGCCAAAAACAGTAGCCTTGCGCATACTGACAAGGAGGGAGAAAAGCATCCACAAGGGAAAAGGGTATATAAATAAATGAATAGATTGCTATAAAGATAAGAAAGATGAAAGAGAGGTTATTTTTTTTAACAACCATCCATTCCTTACATATTTTCTCCTCAAAAAAGCTTTAAAAACACAATGGTAAGTTAAAGACTTCAGAATTACAAACAAATCTGAACTAGACTGATTCATCATACCCAAAAAAGATGTCATTTAGATTTTTTTTAAATAGTTTATCTGAATATATAAGAGAAAGCTTCATATAAATTGGAAAAAAATGTTGTTACAAGTACCATTTTCGTACAAATCTTGAGTTCAGTTGCTTTCGACACATGCAATATATATTGACATATAAAATACCTTTCCGAATAAACTTCCAAATAATGCTATACATTTGGGATTATAGCTAAAACTAAATGTTCAAACAGAGATATTACGTAGCTCTTAGTTCATAAATGAAATATATGCATTCATAACTCAAGCTCTGTACTTTAAGAGCTTAATAATATTAGTAAGAAGATGAATTTGTATATATATGTACTTACCTTTGCTTACTATAACAAAGAAAAAGTGAAATAATTATTACTTTTTTAACGCACTGCATATAAAAAAAAGTATTTATAGTTATGTGTAAATAATACAAAAGGCATTTTTAGAAATTAAAAAAAAAACCCTAAAAAAACTTTAAAATGTTTGCCTCCAGATTGTTGTTTATCCATTTTTTTTATCAAGCACAAATGTACAAAAGCTCCCATTAAAACTCCACGGGCTAAATTCTAATATATCAATGCAAAGGGGATTTATTAAATCATTTTAATTTAAATACTAAGATAAATTAGAGGATATATAATCAAAGGACCTTCTTACGCTAGAACAAATATATAATCTTTTTTCAATCTCGTCATTGAAAAAAAGAAAACTCTTGGATGTGGGATGTGGTAGTAAAACTGTTTGTCATAAATTCAGATTATTTTACTTTTTCTTGAAAAATATTATAATTATTCATTGATTTTTGAAATAAATAGCTAAAAGAAACAGTTAAATGATTTATTGATGACTTTCGCAAGATTAATTAGCCTATGTTAATTCAAAGATATGAAAATGAAACAAGTCAGGAAGTTAATTGAAAAAAAAATTAAAAAATAAATAAATAAACAGAAAATACCAATCTATGGCAGAAAAACTGAAGCCAGATTTCCTACAAATAATTCTATTCCGAAAGTATTTCTACAAAATTTTTAATATTTCTACTTTTATCACACTTTTCCTCTTTGTTGCATACTTCATTAGGTATTTAGTAAATTATTGTATGAGAACTTAGAAGAGCATTTATATATAATGTTTGTATTTTAAATATCCAACCAGAGTTAGAGTGGAGAAATATTATTTAAAAAATTGATACCATTTTTATTTCTTTTTCAATTTCATTTCCTCGAGATACAACGAGGCTTGGCCAAGGAAATTCCATATGTCTTAGATTTTGATTAATGTTTTCTTCATTGAGTAGGGGTGTTAAATCCATTTCTTTTATGTTAAAAGCCTAATTCTGTTACTTACAATCTGTTTTCTGAAAAGGTTAAAATAACATTCATGATCAGGACTGAAATAATTTACTTAACAACAATAAATGAAATCATATATATATATAAACTATAAAGAATTTAAAAGTACAAGAATACATGTCAAAATTTCGGAAAAGAGGAGAGAGGGGAGGGAGAGTTAACATCAAATTTGAATGAAACACATGGAATTAAAATACAATTACAAGAATGCTGTGCATTACATATATGCAAACATGAGTCTTTATTAATTAAGAGCTATAACGAGAAATAAAGAACACATTAAACAAATATAAAGAAATGAAGAGTCAGACCAAGAAAAAAGAAGGTACAATTCACACAGAAGCAAGTTTTTATTTATTTAGAATTTAAGAAGAAAGAACGATATTATATATATATATATATAACCTTTGTAATAAAATTGAGTTTTCAAACAGACGTTATTTTAGGTGAAAAGAAAAAAATAATTTTTTTAATACATAAAACAATAAAGTGGCTTTGACTGCGGAAATAACAGAGAAGAGTTGCATTTTTTTACACATAAACAATAATCAAGCTTAATCTACTCCCATACATATATCAGAAAAATATATTACATACTTAAACCTTTTAAGTAAAACTCATACTTTCGAAAATCTACCAAATAATTCCTTTTTTTTAATATTAAGTCGATTTCGTTTATATTGCTAGGTTCAGTTATACTTATTAATAATGTAAGTTTTTATTTTGATTCTTAAGGACGAAAATAAACATATTATGAATGATTTTTATAATAAACATTATTTCTCATAAATTAGAATTAAAAATATGTTTTTACAATGTAGTATTACTTTTATTCTAATAAAATATCTTACCTGTATAATAAAGGGATGACATAATCAAGGTATCTCAGCGAGAATTATTCAAATCAGCAGAGCAAGATATGAAAACATCCAACAGAAACAACCAATCACGATTAACATAAAAGATTCAAAAAATACTCTTATTAGTATTAACATTAATTACACGTGCCGAATTTTCTCCCTGCACCACCTAAATTTTTCAGTCGCTCATAAGAGGGAGGAAAATAGTAAGAAAATTTTTATTTAGATCTGACTCAGACACTTTCCACCCCAACTTTCAAAGGCTACGACGTAAGATTTATAAATAGAATATCACAAGGACTGAATGAAGGTGTAAAAGGATAAGAATATCTAACTTCAGACTTGAAAAAAAAATTATCGCAAATGGAACAAAATATTCATTAGAAATAGTCTTTAAAACATCAAAATGTAGTTCAAAATGGGATTTGATACACCAGAAGTAATTAATAACGTAAAGTTACAACTTTACAATTTTGAAGTTTGGATAATTAAGTACGATATATTAGCACACCCATTGAGGTCTGGATAAAATTAACTGACCTTTTAAATCACAGATTATTGATTAATTTACATAACAATTAATAAGGAAATGTGTGAAATATCCATGAAATATAAAACACACACAATACTTGAACTAAAGTGAGTGAGTGAATGTGTGGTTTAATGGCGCAATAGCTGACCTCTCGCAATTGTTAAAACTTTTACAGAATTTTATTAAAATCAATTACTTGCTCTTAGAGTAAAAAAAGTTTTAAAACTTTAGCTACAAATTGTGTAAAATGTGACAGTAAAATATTAAATAAGATAAAAAAAAATCCAATCTTTAATAGATAAGCATAAAGATTTTGGTAGCTCGTCTTCGGGAACTCCATCTAATGAGGCTCCCAAAGAAAACAGAAAAAAACGCATCCCGTATTAGTGCAGGATCAGATGGATTTGCATCCGTCAGATGATATGTTCTAATTGACTTTCTACTGGACACTTCAACATCTACCACCGGAAAAGAAGCGAGTGCAACACAACAATGGTCCCCATTGTTTTCTGGAACTGCCGTGGTTTGAGAACTCGACTCGATGGTCTCAAGTCCATTTTATCCACGTACCAGCCCACATGCGTTGCTCTTCAAGAGATTTTTCTGAAGAGTGCCATGACATTGTGAGTGCCTGGTTATAATTGTGTATGACGGAATGCCGATGGGAATGCATCTCCAACTGGAGGTGTATGCCTTTTCACGTCCCATTTGTCTCCCAGCAATGTCGACACACAGCACACATCGGCTGTAGGGATCCATATCCATTCTCTAGTCACAGTATACTGCATTTATTTATTACCCAATGGTGTGGTATCACAAGTGGATTTGAATCGATTAGTCAGTCAATTGCCAGCTTCTTTTACTTTGCTCGATGGCTTTAACGAACATAGCCCTCTGTGGGGACATGATGATTCTCATGTCTGCTCAATAAAGATGAGGAGGGCTAAGGTAGCCCAGTGGTCAAAGTATCGGATCATGGCAGGCATGTCGTGAGTTCGAGCCCAGTACCACTAAAGACCCGCCGTGTAGGGCAGCGATGCACGTTAAATCTGTCGAGAGCTGAAACGTTCTCCCGTTGGTGTGGTAGTTAGGAGAGGGGGGTGCCAGCTCAGGTGTCGTCCACGTCACTTGACCATGATTCAAAATTACGTGGTCCGTCACCAAAAGCTCTCGTGTAGCTGAACAGTGCGACGTTAATATTCACTCAAGAAAGATGAGAATACATATTTCCATGCATCCCTGAGGACATTTCACTCCCTCGATCTAGCCATCAGTTCAAGTCTGCTACCATTGTTAAATTTTGAGTTTGAAAAAGATCTACCTAACAGTGATCATTTCCCTCTCCTAGTCTCACATGTTAATGGTGAGGGGGGGGGGGGCACGACTACGTCCTCCCACTTACCAATCTAATTGTGGGATAAATTCACACGGCTAGTAGCAATACTTGGCGCAATAGTTCAGAACAGGACAGTCGATGAAACCGTTTTAAATGTCATTGAAGCTATTCGGAATGCTGCCGATGCAGCAATTCGAAAAACATCAAATTCTACTCGGGTGAGTGATTTTAGAGTATATTGGCGGAAGAGCCGATTTCGGTTATAATGCGCTAAACATTCGTTAAAATATTAAAAAAAAGTTTTAAGATAAAAAATGCCGACAAGAACATAACTTCAGAAGTACAAGATAAAAAATCGCATATAAAATATAAAAATCCCCAATTCATAAGTTAAATGAACATACATTTTGATGGGAGGGCCTGGCCCTCCCACCAAGTCAAATAAGGTTAAAACAGAAAAATGTAAAGAATAAAAATCGAAATAAGATTGAATATAGATTTAAAATTCTTAACCAACCATCTGCAAGTAATTTAAATTGTGAAAGCAAATGAAAAAGCAATTAATTTCTACCGTTTCGATATTGTGTGTGGATGTTATTTTTTTATGTGGAAATATTCCCCAATATTATAATGCTTCAGTATGTGTATTCGTCCGGGTCGTATTCAATCAAGTCCTCGTCTGAGGAATCCTGTTGAGGTGTACTTTTCCGCGGTTTGTTCGGTGCCATCTTTATTTCTATTTTTGTTTCATTAATTTTTTTTAAGAATTTTTTTTTCTTTTTCTTACATGATTCATTGAGTTCTGTTTGGAATCCCGAATTGAAGTAGATGCAGAAGGGTTTGAACATCGGAGTTGGACGGGGAAGCGGATACGATTAATGACGATTCAATAGGGAATATGAAGCAGAGGTATTTAGGCTATTGTCTAGGGTAGTAGTAGAAGTAGAAGTAGGTGGCTGAGATTGACATGGTATAGAAGGTATAACTGTAGTTGTAGAAGGAAGTAGACGTGCTTGAGTTGATGAAGATGTGGTAACTGCAGTTATTAAAGACGATGTAGTTGGCATGTTATTGACAGAAGATAAGGGTTTCAAGTATTGCAAAGGTGGGCAGATTATATTTGTTATGTTCGGGTAGTTGGGGATATAGCTGGTGGTTTAACGGCTTGTGCATATGTTTGGGACCACTGAGAAACTATTAATTTCCGTGCTTCTAAATAGGAGATATTTTTGTTTGTTTTTATTTCTTGTATTTCCTTTTCTAGTTTCCATTTCGGACAGAGTTTTGAATCTGAAGAATGAGGTTGTGAACAATTAAAGCATTTCTGCTCCAGACTGCAATCTGAGGAGACATGTCCAACAGATGCACATCTAGAGCACGTTATTGTCCACGGCAGACAGACAGTTTGAGAGTGTCCGAATCTCTGGCACTTGACACAGCTCAAAGGATTAGGTATGCATGGACATATTTTGTTGTTTAAATGCCCAGATTTTATTGAATGTCGGCAATTTCGGGCTATTGAATGTAATCCATCGAGGATTTCTGATTTAGGTGTGGTCAGATCAAGTTCAGAAACTACACCTCTGCATGAATTGAGAGATTAGTGTGGACTTATCAATATGGGAGAATTTAGAAACGTTTTCGCGAGCAGAAAAGATTTAATTTGTAAAGCAGTCGAAGTTTCAATAAGTAGGTCACCGGACCGTCAGCGTTTTACTGATTTTGGCTCACCACCTATTCCAATAAGAGCTTTATAAATAGCAAACGGGGATTTTGTGAGCATCTCATTATTTAGTAAAGAAATTTAAAAAATTTTGTCTGAGCGGCAATTTTATCAATGTCTGAACTGGGTAAAACAAGGCCTTTACCCGGGCATAGCTGACTTAGATCCCTAGACGCAACACAAACTTCATCCTGGCGTGCTTCCACCCACCACGGAGTCCAACAAGGGAGGCAGTGTGCCGGTCACCTGGCAAAAATTAAGCACGGCGCTTACCTGGAGTACATCCAGAATACAGTGCTACAGCATCAGAGCGAGGACCCAACGGGTAAGCCCGACACCTCTTATCTCTGCAGCACTAACCCTACAGCAATGTCTCTCCGGGGACACCGAAGAGAGGTATCACCAGCCGATTGACAGGAGCGGGCTCACTCTTCCACCCGTCTACAGCGTTGCGTAGACCAAAGGGAACGCAAAAGGTATCCCCAGGACACCATTTTCCTTCTTACGGGATGCCACCCACGGCAAACATGCGGTTTGGAAACCAACGTTGTTAGTAAAAAAAATACGAATATCAAAAATAGACAAACAAAATTAAATAACAAAAAGAAATCGAATTAACGCATTATAAATTGAAAATAAAACCTTGTTAATAACAATTGATAATATAATTTAATCAAAAATAAAGAAATTTAGAAATATAATCTTGTATGTTTAAAAAATGTTCATCTGTGGTCTAGTGAGTGAGTGTGGTGTCTTATGGCGCAAGAGCCAATTTGGGCTATACTGCATCAAACATTTTTTCTTTTTGTTAAAATATTAAAATATTCGTTAAAATACACATGAAATAAAAATACAAGCATATATATTTACCTATGTGCATGCCTACATGCACATATATAAATATTCAAGTTTAACAAGTTAAACATATATATATATATATATATATATATATATATATATATATATATATATGACATGATTTTAGAGTCAGAAACAGACTTAGTTTTAATATATATAAAGGTCTTTATTTGATCAAAGTTAGACATCATCTGACGCAAATAGCAGAGAGGAAAAAAGCACGCCACCGAATCTCAAGTGGGTTAAACACTTAAAACACCGATCGCGGCGTTCATGAGTGCTCTTGAAAGTTAATGCTGACATATAGGGCTATTAAATATAACGATCTGGAATTAGACATATTTATTGCTAGGCCATATGTTTGGAAGAAATAAATGGGTCATTAGTTTGATACTTGAAGAGGTGAGGAGGTAATATAAAAGTGAATTACTAGATAGGGAATTTAATTTTTAATCTAATTTAATTATCCTTGCATTCCCCCCCAATTTAAAAATTGAGTAATGGCGCGTGGTTTTTTCTCTCTTTACAAACTTAATCAATTTTCAACATATAGAAAACAATACATAACAACATTTGGAAACGCATATTACACTCAGTAGAAATATTTATGTAAAAGGAAAATACTAAAATCAAATTGCTCTAAAATAAACGAAACTATAACATCAAACACAGTAATGACACTTCCAAAATATTAATTGATAAAAATGAATTTCCGTACATATAACTAAAGATTAGCTTGTTCAAATCTATTCGACATCCAGAATAAGAGCTCGCGTTTCCTCCTATTCCTTCATAATAATAGATTCGTATTATAGCTAGCAGATAATGCTTTCAAAAAAATTTATATTGGAAAATAATATATCAAACAATAAGATAGTAGATATAAAAATACATGGTGTTATACAAATATTAAAATACTAATTTTGTATAAAAATCTTCTCTGGCGCCATCGTAGTAATACCTTATAGTGTTACACAAAATTTTTTGCATACATGACATACATTTTTTAAAAAGATAAATATATATATATATATATATAGACACTAATAAAATGAAATTATTAATAATATGAAAACGGTGTAGAACAACTTATATGCACTATTCAACACAATAAACAATATTTTATTTCATATGTGTTATAAACTATAAGAATTTAAAAGTATAAAAATTATAAGAATATAGGAATAAAAGAATATAAGAGCTATAAGATTAAAAGAGCTCTTTAAATAATTGTGAGTCAGAAATGTGGACTCTCTTCTATCATCACCTTTATTATTTATGTAAAATTTCCACAATATTCATTGTAACTTAACAATATCGCGCGCATACAATATTTTAAATCTCTCCGTAACCTTCTAAGTATTCGTTTCATAGACAAAATTCTTGACTTTCTCTTATGTAACACAATCACTAATATAAACTGCATCACACTACTTATTTTTGAACACATCTCTCTGAGAAATCTCTGCGTGATCAAATCACAGATGTTCAGAGATGCTAATAAGAAAACAATAAGAGGTGTACATATCAAACTGAACACGTTTGTCCTCTTAATGTTTCAAGACATATACAAAATTATAATGTTTGTATTCTCCTTTATCCACTATACAATATCCAAAAATAAGCTTCAAGTTATTAAATTAATGTTAAATTTAGATAAGAGGAAAATTTCGAGAAATAGTGAATCTTGATATATATGGCCGATATATCAGAACACACAATTTCAAAATGAAAAAAAATTAAATGACGTGCAATAAGGTTACTGCTTGCTGAACAAAATAATTAACAAAACAATAAAATTCAGTGGAGAAAAAAGAATGCAACGTGAATTTATTTTTTTTCTTATAAAAATCAATATCACAAGTATTAGTACATTAGTCAATTTTCTAAAAACTTAATTTATATCTTTCAACTTTAAAACACCAATTTCTATCATAAATGTTAATTCATTCGACATCTTAAGATAAAATTATGAGAAGTATATTAAAATTTCTCAAAATTTTGTATGACGAAACCTATACACTTTGTTTTCTCAGTTAAAATATAAAGAATATCTGGTTTATAACACAACTATATTATAAAAATTAAATATCATATCGTATCTCATATATTCTTCTTCTTAAAGTTATGTTCATCAAAACTCAGTCACACACTTCAATGTTAATAAAATTGGAAATATATAATTTAACTGACCTCCACTTCGTAGCGGCAGAAACCCTTGGTGAGCAGTAATCCAGATGTTGTTGTCAGTTGTGATTTGCACTAGTAACATCTTATTTATTTATTTTTCTTTCGATGTTGGTACTTCACTATTGTAAATCGATAGTGGTAAAATTCACGGTATTACCATGCAAACTTTCATGCAAAGATTTTTTTTTTCTCTGGTGGAAGGAATTATGTCTGTCTTCACAGGGATAGGGGATTCACGCCTCTCCTCTCTCTCTTTTTTTTCGCCATTAGAACGTTGTTTCTTTCACTCGCGACAAACTGGTGGGCCTCTTCAGCAAAGGCAGAAATATTTTTCGGCGGTAAAGAGCGGTGTTCTTCCCGGGGTTACGAGCATGTTTTTCAATTTCGGCAACCTGATGTCTTCACCAAAGATATATCGAGCGCCGTCAGTGTTCCGTCAAATTCTCCATAGCATTTATTACGGTCGCGCGCGCGTTGGCGTTCGTTTTAATTTTAAGATGATTTGAAGAATACATTTAAGTTTAAATTCTGAAATGCGTTTTCAGGAATCCTGCCGGCTTTAATTCTGACATGATTTTAGAGTCAGAAACAGACTTAGTTTTAATAAAGGTTTTTATTTATTTATTTATTTTTTTTTTTTGATCAAAGTTAGACATCATCTTAGATGATGAGACTTTAGCAGAGAGGAAATAGCAGAGAGGAAAAAAGCACGCCACCGAATCTTAAGTGAGTTAAACACTTAAAACACACCGATCGCGGCGTTCATGAGGGCTCTTGAAAGTTAATGCTGACATATAGAGCTATTAAATATAACGATCTGGAATTAGACATGTTTATTGGCTAGGCCATATGTTCGGAAGTAATAAATGGGTCATTAGTTTGATACTTGAAGAGGTGAGGAAGTAATATAAAAGTGAATTACTAGATAAATAAATATATATATATTGTCAAATTAAATATAAAAATCCAATTTTATGGGTAAAAACAAATAGATTTTGTGTGGTGGGGAGTTTCTTCTACCAAGTCAGACAAGGTTAAATGAGAAAAGTATCGAGAAAAAAGTTATTTTCAGTTTCTAGTTGGAGTTAAAAGTGTAAATCTCCTTTCTAATATTGTTTCCCGTCTTTTTCTACAAGATTAGGATGCGGTTCAAATTCATCTTCCTCCACGTCATACTGAATCATACCTTCCTCATCCGTGATATAATCCACAGATGCTGTTTTTCTACGTCTATGTGGAGCCATCTTAATTTCTATTATTACTTCATTCATTTTTTGAGTAATTCTTTTTTTCGTTTTCTTGCTCGAGTTTTTGAATTTTGCTTGGTCTCCTGTACTGTAGTAGATGCAGAGGGTGGTTGAATAACGGAGTTGGATGTACAAGCGGGTATGATTGAGGTAGATGATTCAAAACGGGTGAACATGTCGTTGGTGTGTAAGGTGCGTCATTAGATGTATGAATAGGTGATTGAGGCTCTGACACAGTAGCTGCTATTGAAGAGGTTGTGATACCCCCGGGCTGGGAGTATCATCTCTTCATCCACGCGACCTAAGTTTGTAGGGATAAAAGATTGACCCCACTCAAAGCTTCCATAATAAAACTAGTTTATTATTATCTCAATTTATATTAAGCAATGCAACACAAGTCTTAGAGGTAAATGATCAGGAGTGATACGACATAAATAACAATTCTTAGCAAATAGCGCATTAAATCCTACTCACTATCTTTATGATAAATTAACCACTGATTCTATATCTATAGCCGATTCTATATCTGGAGTCCGCTCTATCATTAAAGTTTAATATTATATCGCTTACCGATATTCCACTGCGAACATCTACCAATCTTTATATCTTCTATATATTACTGTAATCCAACTTGACTCGGCAACTTTCTGACTTCGAACCCACTTCTATATGACTCTTATAATACTTCCTAAGACTTCTAAGACTCCCCTTAGCCTCCTTTGTGAATGCTAAGGCTCCAATATATATAATCATTCCTAACCTGCATATCGCGTTTTCTTCTTGAGTTGGTTGGAATAAAATGCCATTCTGGCCCCGAAGATTCCACAAGAGGATTTTAGTAAAAGGCGTGATAAAGCCCCGTCACAAGGTGGATGGCAAGAGTTCGGCTTGGGTTGATTGTGATTGTGTATTTCAATGGCGCAAGAGCCAATTTTGACTAAGCTGCACCAAACGCTTGTTTAATCATTAAAAGTATAAAATCAATAAAAAGGTTTATAAAAAAAGTTGCAGTAATAAAATGTAAAATCTCAAAATAAGTTTAAAAAACCAGTTCTGAAATTAAAAGTAAACAGATCTTGATGAAGATTTCCTCCACCTAGTCCGATAAGTATGTTTACATAAAGTTATTTTCTGTATCTGGTTGGGGTTAAACATCCTCTTGTATTTACTTCTGTTTATTCCTCGTCATCGACGACATATATAATCATGTCTTCGTCTTCACAGGAGATAGATATTCTTGGACATGTGAGGTGACATTTCAATTTCGACTTCTGTTCTTTTGCACGTTTTCTTCTATTTTTTGTGTTTTGTTTTAATCTCTTTGGATCTTTAGATGTGTTAAAGGTTCACTAATGGCTGTAGTAGCAACAAACTATGGTAAAGAAATTGAAAGCTTAACTTCAGTTAATAGTGTGGCAAATTTATCAGTTTGTAAGGAAAAGACTTGTTTCAGTAGATAAAATTGAGGCAGAGGTATTTAGGCAATTGTCAGGGGTTGTAGAAATCGGTCCAGATAACTGAGATTCAATTTGTATGGTTGGTTTTATTGAAGATGTGGAAGGAAGTAGATGAGCTTGAGTTGATGAAGATGATGTGGAGACGGCAGACATTGAAGACAAGGTACTTGGCAACTGATTTATAGAAGATAAGGGTTTCAAGCATTCCAAGGGCGGGCAGCTAAAGGTTTGGATACAGCTAAGGGTTTAGCCGCCTGAGCATATGTTTGGGATACCTGTGGAGCAATTAATTTACGCGCTTCTAACTAGCGTATGTTTTTATTGGTTTTAATTAATTGGCTGTTTTTCTAATTCCCATTTGGTGCATAATTTAGAATCTAATGAAACAATCACTCTGGCACTTGAAACAACGCAGAGGATTCGGTATATAGGGACGGATTTTACAATTTAAATAACCTTTTATTGTAGATGGCAATTTTGGTCTATTGAATGTTAAAATTAAATGTTTCGAAGGAATAATGGCAGCTTCTTTTTTTAAAGTAATCCTTCTGTCCTGTACTACATCCTGGTCGGAAAATCCCTCAAGGATTTCAGCCCCAAAAGTGCACAACAGGTCAGGTTCTTAAATGACGTCTCGACTGGAGTTCAAAGATTTATGGGGAGTAATGAGAAGGGGAGAGTCAAGAAATGTTTTAGCAGATAAATACGATTTAGATTCAAAGGCAGATGTTGTTTGGACAAGTAAATCACCGGAACGCCTTTTCTTTACAGATTTTTGTTCTCCTATTCCTTGAGTAGCTTTAAAAATTGCAAATGTGGATTTTTGGGACATTTCATTATTCGGTAATGATAAGATGAAAAAACGTGTATAGTTAGCGATCTGATCAATGGTGAGAGTTGGGGTTAATACAATTACCCGGGCACTGCATACTTGGATCCATACACGCGAAGAAAACTTCATCCTGGCGTGTCTCCACCCACCACGGAGTCCAACAAGGGAGGCAGTGAGCCGGTCATATGGCAAAAACCAAGCACGGCGCTTACCTGGAGTACACTCAGAATATAGTGCTAGGGCATCAGGGCGAGGATCCAACGGGTAAATCCGCCACCCCTTATCTATGCCGCACTAACCCTACAGCAATGTCTCTTTGGGGACGCTGAAGAGAGGTATCACCAACCGTTTGACAGGAGCGGGCTCACTCCAGCCTCCCGTCTACAGCAAGGCGTGGGCCAAAGGGAGCGCAAAAGGTATCCCCAGGACACCATTTTCCTTCTTACGGGACGCCGCACACGGCCAAAATGTGGGTTGGGAAACCAACATTGTCAGTAGTCGAAGAGAAAAATCAAAATATATAAAGAAATTTAAGATCGAAATCAACATAATCAAAAATATTTAAAGAAATTGAACAGAAAGGCACAAATCGAACACAATACAAAATGTAAACTAAAATATGTTAATAATATATTGTTTGTAATAAAGAAAAATCTAACTTATTGTATCCATGTTTATATCAAAATATTTGTCTGTGGTCTAGACGGGAAAAGAAAGAAAGGATGAAATGTATGACAAGATAAAGGGTCGAAAATGGAGAAGGATCACTAAGGTACCCCGGGGTCGTGACACCCGTGTTTTCCAAAGACAGTAAATCCCTTGGGAAGTGGAAAATATCACTAGGGTACCTCAGGATTGTGATACTCGTACTCACCTAAAGAAGGTGAACCCCCTGAAGGGTTAACAAGTACAGTAATGAATAATTAAAAATTTTCTAGTATTTTTTAGCCTAAAGTTTTTATTCTCTCTTAAGCATATGGAATATGAGCTCTTTATTTAATTTGTTATTAAATAAAGTATATATGAACTTAATTATCAATGTTAAATGTGTGTTTAGGCTATAATGTTAAATTCATCAATGTAAATACACATACAGAAACACATGCAGTTAGATTTACATTATTTCTTTTACACTTTATTTTGAATTAAATATAATTCTTTCATATGCACGGTTTTTGGATAGCGTAAAACGCGTCCCCCTTCTTACAATGTAAATCATTTTTCTGAGAAACTTTCCTATTGAGTAAAAAAAAGCCCTAGGTTTACATCGAAAGTATTTCCATCACACAAATTCAAATATTTTTGTTCGATTCATCTGTTATTTATTATATTTATTCACCCTTCAATTATCTATTTTTTGCCCTTTTTTGTTAATGTTGTTTCAACGATTACAAATTTAATTTATAAATTGATTAAAGTTAACTATTAAAATTAGTTGCGTATTTATTTAAATGATATTCATTGAAATGCATATTTTTTACTGATACACATCTGACCATACTACTGAATATTATTCACTGAAAAAATATGCTTCCATCTCAACTAACTGATGATACTGATAACAAGTTTTTATATCGCTTTTATATTTAGTAGAGTATTTCGTATAAATATTTTTTCTGGTGCAGAAGTCTGGATCAATGTTTTGCTTCAAACTATTTGTATTTGCCTGACATTAAACGAATCATTCTTCATTGATGAATGAAACTCGTCAGAACACTTCCGTAACAATACGCTCACCGATAAAAAAAAAAAAGTCGCCCGGAGAGTTGTTATTTTTTTTTTATTTTTTTTTTTTTATCAGAGTAAAAACTAGTTCACTGAACAACAATCGACGTAATACTTTGCTCAAGTGCCAAAAATTATGCAATCTATTATTCACCTTGCTCCACGAACAAATACAAGCGTAAGAAAGATTCAGAGCTCATGTTGTTTGGTTAATATGCATTAGTTTTGCATGCAACAAATTTGAAATATAACTGTGTCACTGCTTCGAAAATTCGAGATTAAGGATTTAACTTGTTATTGAAATAGTTCCAAGTCTTATTAAAACAACATAGAAAGGTTATTGAATGAAAATGAGTAAGATTGCAATGATTTAATTCCTATTTTTACTTTTATTTGTTAAATATTAAGTAAAGTTTAGTCGGCGCGTTATTTACCTGCTGGAAAAAAGTAACTGGTTTTTGTCCCATTCCTTGGGGATCTCCTGCATGAGCATGAATAATTTCTTTGAAGGGATATTTTCTCCCCTACAAATAAAAAGCAAACAGTCAAAATTAAATGATTTGTGCAACTTCAGAGTTATTTCACATTTAAAATTATAGTTAATATTAATATATATATATATATATATATATATATATATTATTACAGGTTTATATATTTTGTACAATGACGTATGAAAAATGTACTTTAAAAGCCAGCCTAAATACATATTTTTTCAGACAGATATAAATAAATGAGAAAAATATCATAAATGTATAGTTTAAAGAGAGGCATAGAGAAAACAGATAGAAATAAATGAATACTAAATAATATAAAAAGTTTTTAAGGAAATTCGTAGCATTTTATTGAATTGGGTCGAAATTCAATACCATAATAAGAAAAAAAGTAAGTAAAAATTACAAAGCGAAAACGACTTTGATACTCTTTTTCTCTAATAAAAAGATGTCAGAGCTGAAAACTACCAATCATTCGTAGTTAATTTTAGATGAAATTTACGATGATTAATTTTATAGTTAACTAATCCTTATATGTACTGAGAGACAT
>BMAV01005544.1:311413-366326 GCA_019973955.1 Trichonephila inaurata madagascariensis | reverse complement strand
AGACCCTACATCAGGCAACATACGGGATCAAAGAGCACCCGAGAAATGAGAAGAGGAGCGAAAAGTAACAGCACACTGTCCCTGGAAGTCCTAGTAGGAGACGACAAGCCATAAAAATCAGGTTGTATTGTTTCATTTTATGTTCTTTCCAACAAGTGGTCGGAAGAACTATTGCAAAGAAGGAAGTCTCGGGCGGTGTTTAAAAATTATAATCCAAGCAAAAGTTGACACTACAATGAGTGTATATATATATATATATTGAACTTTTGACTTGTAAAATTATTTCTCAATTGATGGAGAAAACAATTATAATCATGCATTTGTTTACTTCGATGTATGACTTCGTTGAGATGCGACAATTCCTTTGGTTATTTGTTTTATAATGATTTATTGAAAAATGTTTGTAATTGTATAGTGTGTGTATATATATATTGTTATATTGTTTCATATTAATGTACATCTGGTTCAGGGAAACGCGGCGTAGACAGGATTCTAACAATAACAATAACATTAACGGCGCAGCGCGACAGTGGGGATTTTGTGGCGGAACCAGATGCAGTGTGTAGATAAAAATTTGTTGTAATTTAAAAGTGATATATAATGTATAAAAATTGTGAAACATACTGATATGTGAATTAGATAGTGCCAAATAACTTAAAGAGTTTTTATTTCAGGGTGACTGACCCTGAATTCTGGATAGGAAGCAGATTTTGAAATTGTAACATAATGGATTTAACAAATGTTAAACAGGAGAAGATTGTGACATAGCCATCCTGCGATAGCTATGACGTGTTGGATCCGCGTAAGCTAGAGGTGTGGGATTATCTAAAGGATGAGACATTTTATAATTCTTAATACAACTTTTATTAAGAATAACTTAAATTACTTATATCTAATTAACTTTCTTTAAGTGAGAATAAGCCACAAATTAGACCGAATACTTAAGTCAGATCGCACCACTAGATCACTTATCCTAAGTATAGTTATTTATCTGCCTAATCTAGCTTTCTATACAAAATATTACCGTTTATAAAGTAACCCTCCTCTACCTTGGTTGAAGACTCAACTATTCTGCTTCTTGTATAAATAGTTAGATGTACTCCTGTACAATTACTCTTTCTTATAATTATTATTATCGAAGGTGGGCGTTTCCTTCTTCCTTGTGAGTAGGCCGTCTAACACTTGTTCCGAACTGTTCCACACTGAGCTTTCTCTAAAATTGCCATTCTCTCTCACTAAACCTTATATCCTTTTAAAGTATATCTTATTTGCATTTTTGCTTTGTTTTTCTTCTTGGTATTGGGTTGGAAAAGTTTTGCCATTAATCGTGGCCGTCAAAGAACGTAGGAGTTATGTTAGAAGAAGAACGCGAGAGATGTCACAAGATTATAAATAGAAGCAAATTTTTTTTTGTAATGCTATACCCATATTTGTTGTAAAAGTGAGAATCTACCATAATTGAAATGCATGGCTGTTGATGTTGGTCTAATTAATTGAGTAAAATTTATTGTGGCTGTCAAGAGTTTAAATTAAGGAGTAATATTGAAAATTAAAAGTTCAAATGAATAATGAAAATTACAGTTTAAGTTTACTATTGAAAATTAATAGTTATAATGAAGATTCGAGGCTTAAATTTAAATAAAACTTGGAAAGTAAGGAGATTCAGAAATAAAAATTTAGGCACGTAATTTCTTAAGGGCCATTGAGACCCTCGAATAAATCACGTTTTGCTTCTCGGAAGGGTCTTTTCTGTAACATAACCTCTGGGTTCTTTGACGGCCAAGATTAATGGCAAATCTTTTCCAACCCAAATCCAAGAAGTGAAATGCAATTGTAAATGCAAATAAGATAGCCTTTAAAAGAACAGAAGTCTTAGTAAGCGGGATGGCAATTTAGAGAAAGTTATGTTTAGAGGAGATAGAAGTGTAATTTTACGACCTACCAAAGATTAACAGATTAGTAGCCGTTACTACAAGGTGCATACTATTGCACGCGTGCCTAACAGTCTTTCTGAAAGTGATTGAACCGTACCTTGATTCAAGGTAGGACAGATTATTTGATATTAGAACTCGTAATATTATCAGAATTGAAAGTAGGCGGATATAATTATTGAGATAAGTGATCCAAGTTACGCGATCAGGTTTAGCTACAGCTGCGTGTTTGGTTTATTCTCACTTAATATAAGTTTATCCAATTTATTAGAAATTTAAGTTAAACTCTTAATAAAGTCATATTAAGAATTTTAAAATGTCGATTCATTTTGAGAATCCCACACCTCTAATTTACGCTGACAATCAAAGATATGGTCGCTATAGAACTACCATATCACACTCTCTCGTGTTTCTTATGAGAGTTGGCGTCTGTCGATGCAATTAATATGTCGTCCAAGTAGACGAAACAATAGTCTAAGCCCCTTAATACCTCGTGTATAAATCGCATCCACGTTTGAGCGGCGTTACATAATCCGCGCGAATGGCATAAATACAAATTCGGAAGTTTGTAATTATTACTGTTTTATGCCTATCGTCAGGATGAATAGGAATATGATGTGGTAAGCTCTTTGAATATCCAGTTTTGTGAAAATTGTTTTACCTTTGAGATTTTCGTTAAATTTGGAATAGAGTATCGGTCGGGACGAGTTTGCTTGTTTAGAGCGCGATAATCACCGCAAGGACGCCACGAGTTCGCGTCTTTTTTGGAAACCATGTGTAATGGAGAACACCAGTTTGATTTAGAAGGGATAATAATGCCCTGATAGAGCATATATTGAAATTCTTGTTTTGCAGCTTCAGATTGTTGTGGATTTAATTTTCGCGCTCGAGCATGCACTGGAGGACCAAATGTTTCAATGCAATGAAAAGTATTGTGTTTAATTTTTTCATTAAATGGTCGGGGTCTCGTAAGATCGGGAAAATCTCGTAGGATGGCAGAATATTCCGAATCAAGTGATGCGGCTAAGATCTTAATCTGAGGTTCAGAACCAGTAAAACGTTCTCCTTTTGTGGATAATTTTGTCAAGAGATCAATAAGACGCTTGTTTTTTTTTATGTCGAGTACTAATCCGTATTTATTTTAAAAATCGGAACCAATAATCGCTGTGTTAACATCTGCCATTATGAAATTCCACGGAAATGATCGTAATAAATTTAAGTCTAGTTTAAGTAATTTTTGATTTTAGAATCATTGGCTGCACACACAAAAAGTGCAAATTTATTTGGTTTCATATTTTTGTTTGGTTTCGGAATACTGCTGACGTCTGCGCTTGAATCAACTAAATAACGTTGGTTGGTATGTTTGTCAAAAACAAATAGGCGGCATTTTTAGCGAGCGCATTTACATGACTACAAGACGATGCTGTAGTCATGTTTCTTAGTTTTCCGACAGAGAGCTAAGTCTATCACGAGATTGGTGATGTAAGAAGTCGCAAGGTGGGACACAGTTATGGGCGTTCTCACGAAAACGTTTGTGATAACAACAAATAGACTCACGCTTTGTAGTTCTATTCCTATTTCGCGAGCGCGACGATGACTTCCGAAGAAAGAATTATTTCGGGACCGTGACATACGAGATATTTGAAGTTTTAATTTTACAATTTGTTTCGCTAATTCTTGAATTTCAGCGGATGTGTTGCGTTCAGGTGCAGACTTGGCGGAATAAACCGCGGTGGGCAATGCAACGTCTGCTACCTTGTCTGCGATTTCGGCTAATTTATCTAAAGTTTCCGAGGAAACTGAAAGTACAGCCAGAATTTGGGATGGGAGACGCTGAAACCATAGATTTTTTAGAAATCATAGCAAGTGTTGGTTTATCATCGCCTAATTGTAATTCGGTTAAAAGTTTTTTTTTATTTTTTGGTGTTCCGAATCCGCAAATTCTCTAATTAAGCGATCGGATAGCGTTATGTATTTATTTGCTTCCGGAGGTTTAAGAATGATATCGGAAACTTGGGGAAATGTTTCTGAATCCAACATAGAAACGAGCGCTGCATATTTTGTTTCATCTTGAGTAATTTGACTCAAAACGAAAGCACTGTCACATTGTCGAATCCAAAGCGCGACATTTCGCCAAAACACTGGAAGGCGTAACGCGATCCTTCCAACATTAGAAGAATTTTCCCCCGTAGGTGACGTCATGTTTGTAAACAAAACAGCAAGCGAGACGGGTCAGGGTGAAAGAACGAGATAAAAAAAATGAACTAAAACCACTAGACTACGAAGGAATGCTCGCGAATTGAGAGGCAATATATCATACAGAAATGAAATATAAATGCACATTACATGTAAATAATACAACATACATTAAATGTGAAAGGTATAAGAAGCTGAAATACATTATCGCGAAAGAAATAGACAGCTAAAGTATATTCAGAATGATTATATTGAGGAGTTTAGCACAAAGAAACAAGGCGTGACTAAAAACGCACTTACTTGTGATTTCTTTGCCATCCGAAACTTTTAGGGATGAATTAATGCACAGATGGTGCGCTCACGTCTGCTTCAGTCACCATTATGGTAATGACTTGGTCTGTTAATTATTAGTGTCTTTAGTGTTTAAGTTACTACCAGCTGATAGTATAAAACACACACATTTATTAATCTCGAGAATGGCAAGACCCTCCGTGGTTCATAGCCTCGGAGTAACTGCTCGAAATTGAACCAGTAGGGTTGCCAGATACAATATAAAATACTTACAAAGAAATGCTACAGAGCCATCACCACACTCATGGACAAAAAGAATTAGCGCACCAAGAAATAATTGTGGAATCGTAACGAAACTCGGAATGAAGGTACGCGTCGGGGAGATATGCAAATGATGAGAAATGCAGCGTGATTGCGCATTACGTATAGCCGGTAGCGGGCGTTTAACGTCGTTCTCCGTGGAGTATAAAACAGGTAACCAAAGCTTGTTTGAATGTGCTGAATCGTTTACAAAGGAAGAGCTGTGGTAGACATGCCAATACGCAATTTTCGAAGACAATATGAGCAGCTGTCGCAGTTTGAGAGGGGACAATAATCGGCATGATGGAGTGAGTGAGTGAATATTAACGTCGCACTGTTCAGCAACACGAGGGCTTTTGGCGACGGACCACGTAATTTTGAACCATGGTCAAGTGACGTGGACGACACCTGAGCTGGCACCCCCCTCTCCTAACTACCACACCACACCAACGGGAGGACATCGGCATGATGGAAGCTGGGTGGTCAGCTAGGCGAGTATCTCGTTAATTAAGCCGCTCTGATCGTGTTGTGATGAGGTGTTGGGACCAGTGGATCCGAGAGATGTCATTTACACGAAGACCAGGCTCAGGACGCCCTTGACAGACCAGTCGTCGTGATGACCTCCACATAGTAAGAAATGCACGCGTACAGCCAACTGCTTCATCGGCCGCCATCCAGGCACAGGTAGCACCTTCACTAGGGGCCCCTGTGCCTTCTCGAATCTCGAACCGTACGAAGGCGCCTGGCTGAAGGACATTTGGGATCGTGGTGCCCTTTACGTGTGCGCCCTTTCCCCCCCCCCCCCCCCCATCGACACCTCCGTTTTGAGTGGTGCCGCGCACGAGGAAACTGGATTGCAGCAGAATGGAACCAGGGCATCTTTAACTACGAATCTAGATTCAATCTCAGCAGTGATGACAATCGTGTTCGTGTGTGGAGACCGCCTCAATCCTCAATTTGAAGACGAAGTTAAAAGTGCATCGCGATCTGAATAAAAGGATGGCTAAAAATGGATTCCAAAAAGCATTCATATAAGAATTGCTACTTAAGTAAAAACACTCGACTATCATATAATATCATAATGATCTGCAGTTGAAAGATATCACTCACACACGATTTGCTTTCTGAACATTGGTAGAGTACAAAGAGAAAGGTTAGGATAAAAAATAATTTAAAACTGAACAAATTCATAAAAATGATGCATACCCTCCATATAATATCAAATCATTTGGTTGAAAAAAATAGAACCAAATTTTAAATTAAGATTAACAAAACCCTTCCTTAGAGGTAAAAAAAATGTTAAAAAAAAAAAAAAAAATTAGAATTCCTTACTCTGGTTTTGAAATTTAGCACATATAACGCACTCCTTATGAGCAAATTTTACAAACAAGATTACATAAATATGCTATTCCACTCTCCCATGCTTCATAACGGTTGAAGATCACAAATTATTAAAATAATGGATATATTTCCATACAATTTCTTTTTTTTAAACTTTTTTAGAAAATATTAAATAGTGGATATGCTATCAATACCATATAAACAGCCAAAACTAAATCTTTCTTTTAAATTAAGAAAACTAAGTGGATTTGAAAGGAATCTGCAATATCACATTAGTTATCAGGGAACTCAGTCAAAATTTGAATCTACATCAACTTCTTAGTTCTTATTTTTTAAATCCTTAATAAAACTAAATGTTCCAGATAACTTTGAAGTTTAATTAATCTACAAGCACATTAGCTTAAAATTCTTTAAGTACACAGTAAAAGTTGCATAGATTATAAGGAATATAAGATGAACTATATATGTATAAAAGATTCATCTAACATTTAAATAAGCAAGTACATGTTCCAACAAATAACATTTATTTCCAAACATGTTTTATACATTAAATCACAATTACACATTTTAAAAAAATGCATTTGACACATTCTAAAATTTTTGACAAATATAAAAAAAATTAAATACATATACAAGATACTTGTCACTAGTTTTCTAAGAAAAAGATATATAAAATGTATAAACACTTTTTGTAAATTCAAATGAAAACATACAAGGTCTGTTCAAAAAGTATTTGGCCTTCAAATTTCCTGCACACAGTAGAGATTCTAAAACGGCGCTAATGTGCAGAGTGGGAGGTGACAGCTTAATACAAATGCTTGAATTTCTTCTCTTCATTCCAATGTACCAGTTGTTTCCTGCAGGCAGTCGAGTGAGGCGCTGTTACATGTGTGTTTGACTTATATTTCTCTAAAGATGACTGAACTACTTGTGCAGAGTTACTATACCAAAATTTATTTTAAAGGTTGGTGTGATTTTCTAAGTGAAATAATTCATAAGAATCAACAAGTATTTGGAGATGATGCCATGGGAGTTACACAAATTAAGGAGGGGTTTAATCAATTCAAAAGTGGGCGCCATCGGTAAAGAATGACCAGCATTCTGGGAAGCCACAAACAGCTCAAAATGCAGTTGTTGTTGAAAAGGTGAAAAATCTGTTAATGAAAGATGGTTGTTTAACAGTATGAAAGATTGCTGAATATGTTGAGAACAGTACAAGTTCTCCAGATGCAATTTTGTGTGATCATGCGCAGAGCGGCTGAGAAATTTGTTCCCAAGCTTCAGTTGGTGGAACAGAAAAACAACATCTTGCAGTTGCACAAGACCTCATGGACACTATCAACATTGAACCAAGCTTCCTGCGACTTCTGGCTGTTCCTAACAATGAAAATGCCATTGATAGGCTCCCATTTTCAGAGAGATGATATAAGGTAGAACGCAATGGCAGAGTTGAACATCATTCCAAAAGAAGTCCTCCCAAAATGTTTTCGGCAGAGGAAGGAATGCTGGGATAAGAGAGTGTGCGAAGGCACTAAAGGCTTCCTTTGAAATTAAACCCCACAAAGTAACTATGGTATATTTTCAGGTCAAAGGTCAGATACTTTTTGAACAGACTTCGTACACAATATTCTGAAAACAAAATATTTATAAATAAGTATTTACCTGCTAGATATTGCTATCCAAAATATAAAACTTTATATTAAGCATAAATTTCCCTTTTTTAAAAACAAAATTATATATTTGAATATACATATTGAAGATTACCTTGAAACTACAATTTTTTTTATCAAGAGCAAAAATTATTAAATGATTGATTAGCACCAGGGTTTATATATTACAGCAATTACTAATTTTGCTTCACAATTAAATTTGTGAATTTGCATAATTTTTTGAATTTTCCCAGGAGTTAAATTATTTTTATACAAAGTATTGAAAAATTTAATTGTTTTTCTCTTAAATTTCATATGCTAAGGAAATTTACAACTTTGATTTAAGGTCATGGAAAACCTGAAATAATTTAACAATCAAAAGGTTTCGAAAGAATGTTATTTTTATTACAGCATATGCATATACCAATATAAATAAAATTAACATGCACACTAAAAAAAAGTGAAATAAATAATCCATGCAGCTATCGATCCATAGAAAATTTACAACTCCTCTCAAATACTTATAATGCTATAAAAACTTCAGGTAAGCAACAAAATCCTGAGTAAAATAAAAGGAAGTAGGAAAACTGAAAGCCCAAACAACTTGTCTAAGACAGAAAAATTATGAAATTAATTATGTATGAATGAAAACTAAATTATAAAAGAAACCAGACTTGTTTTGTCACAATTTGGAAATGTTGAAACAAAAGCAGAAGAAAGTGGTAAAATCAATTTCAAACACACATAAATAGGAAAATTCCACAATTCTACCTAAATATACAGCTTTACATAAACTAAAAACGTTTCAAAATTTGCATAAAAAGTATTTTTGCACAATTAGTGGAAAATTTATCTTTAGGAACATAATGGAACATTTAAAATAGCATAAAATAAGCTCAGAAATCTTTGGGTAATAATTAAATAACAAAATAAATTGTATACATAATAAATAGAATAAAAAATGATAAATATTAATGGAATAAAAAAAGAAAACTATAGATAAATATTTCCAAAATAATAGTGAAATGAATATAACACAATAACATTGCAAGATGGGATATTTCAAAGACTATGGCTACTTCAAAACTCAGAATATATATATATATAAACACATGGAAACAAAGTGTGTAAAATAAGAAATACTGAAAGTATTATGCATTATACAGAATTTCAAAATGAGTGAAAGACAATTCTATTACACAGCTAAGCAGTTATATACAGCAGAATTAATTTGATATGTAACAAACACTGAATACAAACACATCTCAACCATCAGGGCATGTAACATCTTTTATCATCAGGGCATGTAACATCTTTTATCATCTTTCTCATCATGAACGACTTTTTCTTTCAATTGTAAAGACATAATGCAGCAGTATTTTTGGATATATATCGCTTTTTAAAAATATTAAAACTACTTTCCTGCTTTTACTCATAAAGTAAAAGTTATGAAAATTAAAAATATTTTTTTTTTGTACTCAAACTCTATTCATAGCAAAAAATCTTTGTTTATAGTAATGTTATAATTTTTATTTGATGGTAAACGCGATTAAAAGGTTGAGATTTATCCTTGTCTAATGGAACACATCTATTAGTGGAAAATGAGCACACATTTTTTTTTTTAAAAAAAAAACAGTCCACAGAAATCCATCCTCAGAATATCAAATCTTTCCAAACATAGAAGAAAAAATATATTCTAGTTATAGTTTTCATCTTTTACTATGCATAAGTAATGGAGTATTTAAAAACAAAATATCACAAATATATGATTTGACATGCAAAAGCTTTAATACAACTTTCTAATATGGAAAGAGTTTACAATAATTAATCTATTTTCTAAGATATCAGTGCATTTATATGCCTACAAAATTGAACATGAAATATGATTTTATTTATATAAATTTTTAAACAAAGCAAAAAAAGTTTACATTGTGTCTTTTACAGAAAATAAGTGGAACAATGAAGGATTGAATGTTTTTAGTGGAAGGAATAATAATAAATAAATAAAAACACTGTAGATGAATTCATAAACTTAACTGTTCTAAGCACAAACATTGCAAGAGTTTTAAATATATTTGGTCTAAACCTTATTTTTAACATAAGGAAGCAAAGTTTAAAGCTACTTGTACAAAACAATTTGAAATTTTGGGCCATGTAAGGTTTTTTATTTTATCAATAAAAGGACCACTTTCCTTTCAATGCGTTGTCTCTGATATAAAAACTCAATACTCAACATAGATCATATTTAAAGAACAATTTATTCTCTTAAAAGAGATGAATTTTTTAAATTCTCACAATAAGATAAACATTTAAGCACTTTGGACAGATTGACAAATTTGAATTTTTTTATTTAATTTCTAATCCATCTTCATTTCCAGTGTATTTTTTATCAATAAATAACAATAAATTTAAGGAACTGCATGCTTCTCTTCTTCGGTACTATCATAAAAACATTTAATGAGCACTGAAGTAACTTTTTACTTATGCCTTTAAAATATATTGCAATTTATTTGTCATAATGAAAGAAAATATCAATTTAATCAATAAGTGATACGATTTATTTGCCGTGAATGACCACATAAGTTAATTTAACTAATGGATTATAGATTTTCAAAGAGTTATTGTGCTGTAAATAAAATGTTGGTTTAAAAGAAAAAAAATGGTACAGGTAAACATCTTTACTCAAAAAGATTAAGATCAATATATTCTAACTTCTAGATATCTGCAACAGATTAACTGCCACAAGCTCCTCCATGATATCAAAGTTTGTTTTTCAGAAAAATTTTATGATGCTGTAAATGTGTTCTTATGACTCGACAATATGAGTCATTTCCTCCAGCCCAAAATATGAAGGAGTGGCAATTAGTACAAGATAAGTTAGTGCAAGAAATCCATAAAAAGAGACAACGAAAAAAATGCCCACAACTATTGACAGGATAAGTTCCACCTTATTCACAGTGAAAGGCAGCTTACGAAATTGCCAGGCTAGTTCAATAAAATATATATATACGATTTATTGAACTCAAAAAGCCACGTAAGTTACTTTAAAGTCTTCACTAGTAGTAAAGTTATCTAAAATGAGTTATCACGAACAAAATGCCATCACAAACGAGACTGAGGGGAACAAACCATCTGGTGACTCCTGGACAATACAATACTAAAAGATGTGTTAAAATAGAGTAATACAACGATCCTTTTGTTTCAAGAAACATGAAAGTACTGATCTACTGCAATCAAACTGCCACCAGCACCTCCATATTAAAGTTCGCTTTTCAGAAAAATTTCACGATGCTGTTAAATGTGCTCCTATGACCTGACAATTTGAGTACAAGATAAGTTAGTGCAAGAAATCCAAAAAAGGAGACAACGGAAAAAAAGGCCGATTTTTACATTCTCCCTAAATGACCTTCGTCCATTGTTTTTTTTTTTTCCTTTTTTAAAAAAAAAGGTTGATGTGAAGAGCAAGATGTTCGATATTTATGAAGAAATTTCATCCAATAAAAAATGAAGGTGGATTACTTATTAACTAAGAGCAGAGTGAAAGGCTGCCCAATAAATGACAAGGCCTTCTACATAGAAAAAACCGTTTCTATAGTTACCGTAAAATCTGGAGTATAACGCGCACCCATACTTTCAAGCTGCATTTTTTTATTTTTAGGTATATTCGCCATATAACGTGCACCCCCTTTTTTATGAAGGAGCCTGAAGTGTTCGTGCATAACGCTATTATGTTTTGAAGTCATTTATTAGAGGTATTATCCCATCATTATGAAAAAATAATCTACTTCTAGAACTATAACACTTTAAATTCATTAAAAATGTCATTTATTTTAAATAAAGAGTATTTCGATATATGTAGAAGCCTTAATTTTTTTCTATGCTCATCTTATTTTTTAAAGTTCTTACTTTTATACCCGGTGTAAACGCGCACCCGTAAACTTCAATCTTATTTTTTGCATTAAAAGTGCACGTTATACGCCAGATTTTACGGTAAATCGAAAAACTTTCACTACCCCAAATGCATCGAAAGACAATACGCTTTTACAAGAAATATTTCCCTAATTGATGGGATAAGTTCCACGTTATTTGCAGTGAAAGACAGCTCAAGAAAGTGCAAGGCTACTTTAATAAAAGAAAAAAAAATACGATTTATTGGACTCAAAAGGCTAATCTTGTGTATTTAAAAAAGTTTATCTGTTGTCTAGATGGGAAAAGAAAGAAAGGAGAACATACGGCAAGAAAGAGGGTCAAAAATAGAGAAGGATCACTAGGGTACTCCAGGATTGAAACAAATGGAGGTGGATTACTTATTAATGAAGAGCAGAGTGAAAGGCCGCCCAATAAATGACAAGGCTTCTACGCAGAAAAAACGGTTTCCATAATTAAATCAAAAAACTTCCACAACCTTAAATGCATCGAAAGACAATACGCTTTACAAGAAATATTTCACTTATTGACAGGATAAGTTCCACCTTATTCGCAGTGAAAGGCAGCTTAAGAAAGTGCAAGGCTTGTTCAATAAAAGAAAGAAAAAAAATCACATTCTAGTATTAAAAAAAACCTGCACAATCTTGTAAAACCAAAAAGGAAAAGAACTCAACAAGAAATATTTCAATAATTAATATGATTTATTAGCCCCAAAAGGCCACTTATTCGAATTTAACTGACAAATTATAGATTTCCCGAGAAGTCAAGGAATTTTAATTCAAACCAACCTGCTTCTACACAAATTCCTACAGGCTCAAATACGAGAGAGTGCAGAATAAAACAAAATATATTGCAAGATATCCATAAAGAGACAAAAGTAGAAAATGCCCAATTTTACATTACCTCTGAATTACAAAAATAAAATATAATTTGTCCATTGTGTTTTAAAAAAAATGGGTGACATGATGAGATCTTCAAGATGTTCTTGATATTTGTAAAGAATGAATTCCATCATAAAACAAATGAAAGTAGACTACCTATTAATGAAAAGCAGAGTGAAAGGCAGCTCGAGAAATGGCAAAGGATGTTCAATAAAGGAAATAAAACGTATCTATTGAAAAAACTTTTACAATCCTGAATATACCAAAAAAGATAAAGCTTTAAATTTTTGCTAACAATAACATTAAGATGTTGAGTATAATGAGGCAAGAACTGGACTATAGCATTAATGAATGCAGTGTAGTAAACTTTATTTTTTCCTATTCTTTCATGTGCTCTTTTTTTCTGTTTTTTCTTTTTTATCTTAAGCATTTTTTACTTGAGAGCTCTGAAACCTTGGAGGAAATTATTAATAATTCTGTATACCAATTAGATCTGACTGTGCTTTTAGTTAATTTCAGTAAATTAAATTTAATGTTTCTTCACCAAAGCTTAATGCATTATATACATAAATTACTAAAATATGATTATATGAAAAACCTCTACACATTAATTTTAACAAAATGCAGACAACATTATAAAAGTTCACATTCATGAACATATTCATATCCACATTATATTTAGAATAAGCAAAATATGAATACCTTACAATTAAGACATTATCAGAAAACAGAAGCACACTGCTAAAAAAAATTAGGGGAGCAGGTAAAAAAGTGAATAAACAGTTGCGTGATAGCCATGTTTGGGCATAAAGAAGGAGATACCGAAAGGGATACAGGAATGGCGATCAATTTGCCATTCTATACAATATGCACGTCAGTACGTCTGCCACTGCTGATACCAGCCCATTCCATCAAACCACCTAGGGCATAATGTGATTTTTTTTCTGGGCCAATATTGGGTTATTTCAAGTGCCCCTTTCTTACCACATCAAAATGCACCTGACATCACTCTCTAAACTGAATACGGACATGTCCATAAACAGCACTTGACTCCAATTACTTTGCCTCTAATCTTGATATTTAGCAGCCCAGTTTCTTCAGGCCACACGGTGTCCTGTGGCCAACGAATACACACCATTGGCCTACAGACCATTTGCATGAAGCCCATTTCGGATTGTTTGGCTTGAGACCCTTTGTTTTGTTGCCAAAAGAAACTGCTTTTGAATCCGAGTCTCATTGGTTGTTCTGCCTCAATGGGCTGTTTACAGGATATATCAGTCATTATTTGCTTGGTAACCTTTGGACGATCTTATCCAGGCCGACATCGAAAATGTCTTGTTTCTTAGAACCAATTCTACAGTCTACAATGACTAACTGCCAATCCAACAGCATCTGCTACAGTTATTTGTGTTTGCCCAGATTCCTGTCTCCTAATACACCAAGACATGGATATTAATAAATCCCATTGTTGTGACATTTTTCAGTCCCCTTTTCTCAAAAGAACAGCCGAAAGGTTGAATTTCACCACTGAGACAACGAAAAACAACAGCTCCTATGAAATTACGATTTCAGCACTCATTTCTTTTTTCTCGTATTTGACCACATGAACGCTGCTTTGCATATGAAGTTTTCTTTTGTTTTCTGTTGCATTTTAAACTATGGATGTTTTATTTTACGTTAGTTAACAAATAAAATATTTGCATAATTTTGTTAAATCCATGTGCTCCCCTAATTTTCTTGAGCAATGCAGTAAAATGAGAATTATATTACATTAAGATACGATCACGTTGCTCAGGAGTTCTGTATGGCAGCTGGAGAAATCGGAAAATAGTAGCTTCATCAGGAGTGTACAACTTTGTCACTGCTGAAGTTCCACCTCCCTATAATGCAATGGAAATATATTTTAATTAACACATCCTGTTTAATTAATAAAGAGAAACAAAAAATAAATAAGTCGTAACTTATTACTTTAATCAATTGCCTCAAGGGAAAATAAGGAAATGACTTTGTGATGCATTTGCATTCCAGTGGTATAAAGGTCATTTTTTTTTGTATTTTCAAAGATAATTCATTTAGAAATTCACTCTCATACTATTTTTCCAAACATTGTAATTTAGTGGATGACAATGAGAAGTTAGATGAAGCTAAAGGTTTTACTGAGTTTATATTTTAAATTTTTAAAGAGAAGGAAAAGTTACAAAAAGAAAGAGGTTGCATTACAGCATTTCAGTACAGTTCAACACTTTTCTTTCTCCTCTTAGCTTGTTTACAAAATCCATAACGTCAATAAAATATCACAGCTTGTAACAATATACATCTCTTTATTTGACCAATTCTGAGGATTATATTTATAATTCTAGACATCAAGTGAAGTTTTTGATGCATTTACAGAATCATTTTAAACTCAGTCAGTGATCTTTAAATAATTTACATTCAGGAGTTGCTATAAAGGGATCTGTGATTATTGGACTGATGACAGTGTGTACATTTTACTATAAATATAAGCATTACTCCTGCAAGTGTTAATAAAACATATGGTAGCTCATTAAATTTCCTCTAGAAACAAATAAAATTACTTTATTGTGTGATATAATGAATTAAAATTAGTTGATATTTATTGCTGGGATAGATGTATGACAGCGGCCTTGACTATGACTAAAAAGCATCAGTGAGAAAAAAATTCTAAATGCAAGAAAAAAAATGGGGAGGAATAAATTAACAAGGAGGGTCATAAATACAAAGAAATAATTAAGGCATTTAGGGCTGCATTTAAAAATGGGGAGGAAAGATCAATCACATATCTTTGGCTGTTAATCCCAAGTTTATCAAAAAGGAAATATGCGAGAAGTATAAAATGAAGCATATGTATAGTAGTTTGCTGTTTCATATACTTGAACCCAGAATGCAATGACAATGAGGAGAATCTTCGTCATACAAAGAAATGTTCAAAACATATTTTTACTGTTTATGCACCTATTATTATTGACTACAGGATAAATAAAAATAATAGAAGCTCATAATGTTTAATTCAATATACCAGAAAGTAAAATTAAAATAGAAGATTATGCAATCCCATCTTATCAAGATGCTATTTAGGGAAGTTGCGACGGGCTCACACGTCTTTTCTGTAACATAACCTCTGGGTTCTTTGACGGCCAAGATTAATGGCAACTCTTTTCCAACCAAAATCCAAGAAGCGAAATGCGATTATGAAATGCAAATAAGATAGCTTTTAAACGAACAGAAGTTTCAGTAAGCAGTATGGCAATTTAGGGAAAGTTATGTTTGGAAGAGATACGAGTGTGAATTGACAGCCTATCATAAAGTTACCGGGGTATTCAGCTATTGATACAAGGTGCATACCATTGCACGCGCGCCCAAACATTTCTGTACCGTGATAGAATCTTAGTTTGGATTAAGGTAGGACTGATTATTAGATATTAGAACTTGTAATATTATCAGTATTGAGAGTAAGCGGATAATATAATTATTTAGATAAAGTGGTCTAAATTACGCGATTCGGTTTACCTATCGCAGTGTGATTGGTTCATTAGATTCTCACTTATATAAATTTATCTAAATTGTTAAAGGTTTAAGTTATATTCTTAATAAAGTCATATTAAGTATATTTTAAAATGTCTATTCATTTTGAGAATCCCACACCTCTAATTCATGCTGACAATCAAAGATATGGTCACCAAGGAGCGACCATATCACAAAGTGACACAGAAAAATGGATGACTACTTAAAATAATAATCCAATTTACCTTTTACATGAAGTTTTAGTTTAAAAAAAATAACACATCTGTAAACACTTTTTTCAAAAATTGTAAAAAGCTTTTAAAATTTTGTCTGATCTTTAAAATGATTCTAATAACTCTGACTAGTTCAATTGCAAAAATTATTGGTAACAATACACACTATCTGTAATAGCTCTCTCTTTTGCTAATAAACTGAAATAATTTAAGGCAGCAAAACTGCTTAACTTTAGAATACAGATATTGCAAAGAAGTTTAAAACTTTATGTTCAATTGTTGAATAATGCCTGGTTGGTAAAGCTAACATTTCAAATATCCTCACTTTTTGAGGGAAAAAAATAGTATTTTGAAAAAAAGGAATGGAAATCAATAGTATTACATAATAGTTTTAAATTTTGTTTAATACAAAAATATAACAAATACATAGCTTGCAACATGATTATTCATAACATGAAGTTACTGTATGTAAAATGAGGGGTGGGGTTTACAGATCTGAACCACCCATAGCCCTTGATATTTTTGATTGATTATAATCATATGTCCATAGTACATACAATTTCATCAAATATTTGTTACTAATATTTGATCAATTCTGATTATTTATTCAATAATTTATTTTTTACTGTTTTTTTTCTCGACAATTCATAAAATCAAAATATGTTTAAAAGTGTATGAAAAATTCTTGCGTGCACTACTAATTATGCATATTTAAGCTAATCATGCAAAATGATGTTTTGAGTTCCTTGTGATGAACAGACATGAAACAATTTTATTGATTCTTAATCATCTGTCTGCATGAAGGACTTACTAGATGTGCTCATTATTTCTGTCAGTGGTAGATGTGGATTGGTGATTGCTGTGAGGATTGTTTTGAATATTTATATAGCTTAAACAATGATTGTGCCATTTGAACACCTGTCATTTAATTGCCTTGCTTTCATATGCTTCATTTAACATCATTATGAACAGTCTCAGAAAGTGATTTCCATAACAAAAAACATAAGTTAATATATACATGCTGGCTGTAATATGACATTTCAATATCCAGCAAAACAAAAACAAAAAATGTACAAGAAAACATGCCTTTAGTGACAATGACTACAGAGATCTAATTAAATTCCTATCTTCTTCACTAATGAGACCTAAGTCATAAAAAACTATTCGGTAATCTTTGTGGTGCAATCTAGTAGTCAATTCAGGACTCTTTCTCTCTACCCTCAATATTTATCAACAGATTTAAGATTCAATAAACTTATCAATGTGCATTGTATTTGAGAAATCTACTATTCATGAATTCTTCTCAAATTCAATTTATCAAAACAATTAAAATCTCATAGTTTTCATTTTGATACTTTTCATTGTATTACATTGTAATAATTTTACTCCTATTTCTCTCTCCCTCTCCCCTTCTGTATGTACAATAATACAAAAGAGCATCCAAGTTGCACACATGTTTACTCTACAGTTTTAACATGATCTATTTCATATAATTTTTGATTCTTCGATCCTCCCCCCAGTTTCTATTCATCTTTGAATTGGGAAAGGTTCATTAAAATAGATTTTAAAGTTTTGTTTTTTCTACTTTTTGTTTTTTTATTTTATATTCTTTTATATTGACATCCATGCAGAGTTTTAAGATTGAAATTTCATGTAAAATAACATCATGGATTTTCTTTCAAAGTAGGGCATTTGAAAGAAGATAGGTAATTCATTTTAAAGAATTTGTATATTAGATGCTCATTAAAGATGACAAATAAATAAGAAATTGAAAGAAAGAGTTTACCTACTTTCACAACAATATATATATAAAAAAAAAGTTATTGCATTTATTTGAAAAACAACAAAAAATGCAACAGCCAAATTTTTTTCAGGTTCAGTATAAGTTTTCTTAAGACATATACCATGCATACAAATTACAGTTAATTGTTTATGATTGAGCACATTATTTTATTGGAAAAAATGACTTCTTCAAAAACATGCCAAGTTTTCAAACACAACAAAATTCTACATTTTAAGTATGTAAAATAGAAAATGTTTAGTACTAGTAATTTTCTCAGTAAGCTAAAAATAAAAGTTTTGCCAAATTATTTGACAAACACAAACAAAACAATCTTATTAGACATTTATATATTTTAAGTAACTCATAATTGTGTTTTCCTTAGCCAAATTAATCTTGGTATTTTGATCTTAATACTGAACAAAGGTAAAAACAAATTTTTAGTCAAAAGATAATTCATAATTCTAAAAAAGTGTGATAATTCTTCACAGAAGTTTCTGTGGAATTTGGATTTTCCATGACTTGAAAGAATAAGCATTGAAATTAACTTAAAACTGTACCTGAAATATTTTTGAAAAAATAAATAAAATTTAATTTCAAAGACATACAATGTCCAAAAGTCTAATCCGCAGAGAATGCTCATCAAGTAGCATTTCCTTCCTTGCAGCCCATTGTCGAATAGCTCTGTTAAAGTAGGAAGTACCAGTCAAGGACATTATTGCACATGCCTGTTCATCTTCTGGGCAAACGGTGATTTCGAGTCTTCTATGCTGAATAAAAAAATTAGCTAAATTTAACACAGATGTATTACAAAAATCAAAAGATTAAGGAAGCCTTTAACTTTAAGACACAAAACTAAAAGTAATAAACCATAAAATGCATTACAATTTACCTTAGATGATTTATTTAACCTAAATATTCCAACATATTTTGTTTGATTTCCATTTTCGTAGTGACGAATTATGTCATCAGCAATATATCCTATAATAAAAAGAACAAATATGGCAACAAATTTTATCGAAACACGCTATACAGTTTTTGAAAGAAAAATTATCTATTTTTCTAATATAATCTACAATACAAACTCTGAAGAGTGAACTAAAAAATTGCAAGATGCATCAGTGTAATTTATGAAAAAATAACTTAATAAATTTACCTAATTATCAAAAAATAATAAATATAAAAGTTTAAGTAGTTGTACTCATTACAAAACAAATTTAAATATTTTCCCATTCAGTCCACGCCTTGAAAATATTTTACAGGAAAATATTTTAATTGGTTTATTGTATATCTTTTACTTCAAATTCGAAAAGTTGGATAAACTATAGTAAGATGTAAAAATTAACCAAAAATAATGTGGTTTTCCCAATACTAATTCTTTATTACATAAAACTAAGAAAGCTTAACTTTGAAAAATTGATAAATAAGATCCAAAGAATTAATTCATACACTCACTAATATAGAATATGAAAAAATAATCCATAATGAGTATAACTGCAATAAAACAACTTTTCCAAGATTGATAAACACATCACACAAGACTTCAGCAGCTTGAGCATTAAAATGACAGCATATCCTTTGAAATTATATATTAATTCAGCATACTCATTTTTTCATCATTTTGTTCATGGGGTTACAAATCCAAGTTTATTTGTCATTCAATTTTCTTCAACAGATCCAATAATTTATTGACAGGGGAAGAGGAGAGGATTAAAGGTTAACATTTTTAGGTATGGTATTTTCTTTGCCCCTAAAATATTCTAAATTTCTCACAAAATAATTAAAATTTCTCCAAATAATCAGGAGCAATTTCTGAAACAAATGTCTTTGAATGTTCAATTAGCATCTAGTTTCCTTTTCTAGTGTGTGTTGGGACAAATTAATTCATTACTGTAGTAAAATATACACTTAAAACATTTTATCAAGCAATGGTTTTAAGTGATTACTGAGACGTGATGAGAATCTGAATAACTAAACCCAAATCACAATCTGAACATATCTCTCTCATATTTACTTAATTTTTATATAATCCATTTAAAAATTGTATACAATTCAAACAATAAACACCAAAAGCTTGCTTTAAAATTTTATACATAGAAAATAAATAATACTGTTTTTCAGAGAAAACTCTATTTTAGTATTGATTACTAATAAAACCTCATTCACTACAGTAAATTATCCCATTGTCATATTTAGCGGACAGCTGGAAAATATCAATTCAAAATCATTATTTGCTTGCTGTGAATATTTTGTCAGTTGGAGCATGTAGGGGTAGGTATTAGCTTCTTTTAGTGTAAGTTATGTGTTTCTCGTCCTCCCCATTCCTCTGGACACATTTTGCATATTCATTGCATTAGTGGACATGATTCGTATCATCTCTTTGGGGTTGCAGAATTCTTTTTCATTTTACTTCGGACACTTGGATGGGCATTTTTTATGTGATAGTATCCTTTCATTATCATCCTGGTGGTTAATTAGAGCTATATTGTTCTTAGAAAATTTTTATCACATTTTTTAACTGTCCTCTAAATAGTACAGATGGACAATAAGCATGCAATTGACGCATGCAATATAACTAAAAATAAAAAATATATAATTTCCACTTCTAGTGTTTCCCCCCAGCTGAGTTATGTCAGTGCAAAGGTTTCTGAAGTTAGAGGAAGGATTAGAATTATTAAATAGTTTAGATTGAGATGAGAGCAATGTTAAAATTGCTGTGTTACCACCAGATGCTAGTAAACTAACTGATGAAGATGAAGGGGATGAGAATGAAATAAATACTGGCGAGATTATAGTAAACAATGTTCCTGCATCTCTGGAGGTTAGAAGAGCCTGAACCAAGCTTTAGTATTTTGATGAAAAAAAAAGCTAAAAGACAAAGAATAAATCTCCACAATATACAAAATGGGAAACACAGGCACGAAATCAACTCCAAATGACTTGCTCAAGCAGACGGAAACTGCATTGAAAGATAAAACTCCAACATAGATTTTTGAGCAGTTTTATTCCAATGAATTTTACGATCTCATCGCAAAAGAAACTGTGTGATATGCAACAGATGTAAAAAGCAAACACGATTTCTTGACCACAGCTAATGAAATATGTATTTTTATAGGAATTTTGCTCTTCTAACTGGTTACCATTCAAATACTTGTGAATGTGACTACTGATCAGATGTTGAAGGCCTTTGAATTACCCTAGTGAAAAATGCCATGTCACAAAACCGCTTCCAAAAGTTGAAATCTTATTTACACTTTGTGGAAAATGGAATTGTAAATCTGCATTACAAGAATCGATCTTTCAAAGTAAAACCTTTGTTTGCCATACTCAATGATATTTTTATGAAATTTGGACACTTCCCTGCAAATCTAAGCATTGATGACATGATCAACATGTATTACAGTAGGAATAGTCTGAAACAGTTTATTCGCAGAGAGCCAATACGTTTTGGATATAAACTTTGGCTCTCTGTGGAAGCGAGAGATATTGTTATAATTTTTCTCTATTGCGATAAAGAATCTGATGCAAGAAATGATATCCCTCTTGGTACCCAGGCTGTGATGAAATTAACAGAGAATATTTTGAATCTTTTAAGCTACACTTTATATTTTGCTAACTTTTTTACTAGCATTGATCTTTTGAAAGGTCAATAGTATTATCGAGCTACAGGAACTATAAGAAAAAAAATCGAATAAACCATGCATGCCCTTTAAAAGAATCCAAGTACTTGCAGAAGAAAGAAAGAAGCATGTCTGATTTTGCATTTGATGAGAACTCTGAGATTTTCCAGCTGCGATGGAATGGTGATAGTACTGTCACTGTTGCTACAAATTTCAGCATTTAAAACCATTCTTTGATTTGAAGAGTAAGAGAATATAAAGATAAAATTAATGTGAAGATGCCAAATTTGATAAATTCTTACAACAAACATATGGGCGGTGTGGATCACCACAACTGTGGTTGGGTGGACTTTATTTCATTAAAATTCGTGGCAAAATGTGGCACTGGCCACTTTTTATACATTCACTGGATATGGCTATGGTATTCCCACAACTCTCAACAAAGATGAAGCTTTAAACATGAAGGTGTTCTGAAGAGATGTAACAAAAGTTTATATAAATAAAACTATGTTAATAAGATGTAGACCTAGGATCTCAACTGTACCTACTGATGCAAAAGAAGACATCCTTAAGTGTTAGTCATTTTTTACAAAAGCGAGAAGAATAGTGCTGTTATCAAAGTGAGGGTTGCAAAGGAAAGCCAAAAACATACTGTGGCAAATGTGACAGAACAATTTGTCAAGCTTGCTTTGTACCTTTCCATCAAGATTAGAGTAAAATTCAACTGAAAAGTGAACTATCTTGTAAATAAGAAAATATTATTCAAATAAAGTAAAATTTTGTACTCTGAAATCAACTTTTATCTTTGACGAGAACACTAAGGCATGTAAGTGCAAATTTTATCCTCTTTATCCCAGTGTCCTATTTAGAGGACGGGTCAGATTTCTTATGTAAAATATATAAAAAGTTCTCAAATTTTGTTATATTGAGTTAGGTTTAATTAACTTGAATATGATTTTTTTTCTTCAAATTTGAACAAAATAAAAAAAAATTGGGATAAAACAGGTTAAAAAGTTATATATATACAATAATGGCTTTTTATAATCAAGATGCTTTTATAAAAATTACGGCTAGATAATTTAACTGTTAAACTATGTGTTTATAAAAAAAATTACATATATAGTAAGTTAATGATAAAGTTAGAAGTCGATGGCAAATCTATGACCAAACGACTACACAAACGGTTTAAAATTTTTTAGGCTTCTTTATTGTGCCAACTTTGAAAGCTTAATAGAAATAATACATCTATAAGAATCTCATCAACTTTTAAAGAAGCAACACTTTTTTCTGATGCCAAATTTATTAAATGTGATACCTATATATTTATTTTTTCTTTAAATAGGTAAAAATTCCATTTTCCCCCCTCGCAGTTCTGCAGACTTATATGCTATAAATGAAACTAATGTTTAAAAGGTACCCCATGTTTTTTTAAACTCAACCAATAGAATCCACAGTAAAATTTGTAGCTGCATAAAGGCCACTTTGAATTAGACATGTGGCAGGATCAAAGCGACCAAAAATGGGATACAATTTATAGTTTGTATTGTCGAATGCTACTGCAAAAGGACTGTTTCATGGAGTTAATCATATGCTCTTTCTGACAAGAAGATAGTTCACTAATCATAGCAGATGTTTTAGTCTTAGCACATCGGTACTGCATGGTAATGCCTCAGACTAAGGAAACATTTATCAAAAAAGAGGTCTGGCAAGACTGGTTTCAGTCAGAAAGCACATTTTTTTGTACAACTAAAGAGATGAAGGCAGTACTTCTGATTATATTTGACTGGGCCTTGTGCTTGATAAAATGATCCCATTTTGAGCAACTACTACTACATTTCTTTTTTGTGACAAGCTTTGGAGTTTTAACATGATGCTCAGTATTATATTTGGTCAATGTGACAAATGAATAATATAAGTACAATGTATGTCACTAAATGTATAGCTCCCATTCTTCCCCCTAGGATGCATTAAAACAATTCAATTCCTTGTTATATTCTTTATAGGTTTAAGAGTATATTATTTTGCTTTTGTCACAACAAATAAAATCAAATCGTTATGCAATATGAAGCATAAAAAGTACAATTATGTGTAAAACACAAAAAGAGTCAAGATCAGAAAGCTGCTACTTAGGAAGAGGAAAAAAAAAACTAAAGTGCTTTGCTCAACAAAGCTGACCAAATGGATGAGTTAGGAACCAATAGCAAAGGAAATATGATATGCAGGAAGGACAAGCTTCATGATCATTTAAAAAACTTAACTCGAACAGGACTATGATTACATACATGTGATCACTTCAGCGAACACAGATCATATTTGAGAGATTGCAGTTCCCCCATTCTGAGGCCCATGATTACACCAGTGTGGTCTGAATTTGGAATTTCGAATGATTATAAACTATAAATTAGGCACTGATTTTATATGGATGTTTAAATGAAGTTAGAATTAACACAAAAATCACCTGGTCCTGAAAGGGTCAATGGCAACAAGCTTTGGAGTTTTTTTCAACTCAACTTTATTTTGCTAAATATATAATACATTAATTAATAGCTGTAGGGAAAAAATATTCAATAGATGACGGAAGTTTCGTGAATATGCATAAAAATGGGCGACCTAGATATAAAAGCGTGTTAAGCTAAAATGCGGAAATTTTATACACAAGGTATAAAAGTTGGCAAGTATGAAAGTATAATGCAATTTTCAAATAAGAATTTAAAACAACAGATTACAAGATTTTTTAGAATCTTCCACTTCTAGAATTAACAGAATTCTCTGTTAAGTCGCAGTTCAAATTGTCCAGTTTTGACATACAAAGTTCTTGTGATAAGTTCAATACTATATGTTTTTATAACAGCAGGCCTAACTTGTCCATCTGAACTAAGAATCAATTAAGAACTCAAACAAGGTTCCAATAAGTTCCTTTTATATATACTTGGATCCAGTAAAACAATATCTCCTGCAAAGAGGTCTCATCTTATGATCTTTCACTGACTGCTGACATAGTTGTCCATGGTATTTGGAGAGAAATCTAACTGTAGACAAATTTTACTGCTTCTGTGCAAATGTTAAGCAAATTAACTCAGTTCTTTTTATATATAGATCAAAATCTGATACTCCTAATGGGGTAATTTCAGGTACAAATAATTCAGAGGTTAAAAGAGCCCTCATCAATGTCTCGTGGTATGTAAATGAGGGGGGAGGATCTGTAATTTATGACATTCAAATGAGTCATGCAAATTGACTAATATTTGCTCATAATATAGATATACAACAGGAACTTCATTTAACCATCTGTAATATAAATGCTCTCACTTAACATTCGTTATAACAGATACTTATCCAAGAGCAGGACATTTGCAGGAGTTCTATTGGTCTCAATTTTAAGCCCCATCTTTTCGCACTTTAAGTCAATGAAGTTCATACCAAACTTGATAAAAATGTAAAAGTGGCCTACTATGCAGATGATATTGTAATCTGGTACTCTGGTTGGGATTTCCAGAGGTTCACAAAATGTCTTCCAAACTCTTTAAATAAAATAATTAAATGGACACATGATCTAAAACTAAAAAAGAAATGGAGAAAATTCTGTTTACTGCATCTTCTCTATGGACAGAAACCTACAAAATCTCCATCTAAGCATCGATGGGAAACCTATAATGAAAATAACAAACCCCAAATACCTGGAAGTAACTTTGAATGCTGAATTTAGATTCCCCTAACACATCAGAAACTGCACTAATAGAGCACTGAAGAAAATTGGAATTATGAAAAACCTTTGTGGAACAGACTGTGGTACCTTTGACAGATCACTGATAAGACCAATAATGGAGTATGCTTCCCCAGTGTGGGCACATGCATATAAATCTACTAAGACAAAACTAGAAAGTGTTCGGGCATGGGTTGCTATAATTACAGGTATGGTCTCTTCTATGGTAAATTTAAAGGTAATAGAGACATGCGGCCTTGATATCCTGGTGAAAAGAAAATACAATGTACTGAAGTTTACAAACAAAGCTAGAAGTCACCCACTTGGACACATAGCAGAAGAACATTAGAATATTTCAACAATGTATGCAGGGTTTGCAATCCCAGGATTACATTATCCAAATCCTAGTATTAGGATTTGACAATTAAGAAAAATATTTACACATTAGCATAGTTGAAATTACATATTAAGACAGAAAACAGTTAAAAAACTGATTTAATATAAATATTTATTGAAACAAATCAAAATAGAACATAATGAAATTAAAAGTACATTTTCTCATTTCTTATGCTTTTGTAAATAAGCTTTTAAAATCACAGCTCATCCAGCATTTCATCATTCAAACAGCTTCTTATTTTTGTTACAAATCGTCTTACTGAAGAAAATGCTTGTTCAGACTCTACACTAGTAGGCTTTTTCATCATTAAATAAAAGTATGTTTTTTTCCAGGTAGTTACTACCATTTTCAAAAAGAGATATTTCTTTTTGAATATTTTATGACAGTGTCTCAAATATAATAGGCTGCATTGGTGGATATCCCTTAATGGTTTTTGTGTACAAACTGATACAGTTATTGAATCAGAATGTGAATTAATTTCAAGTGTTACCTCATTTGAAATAGAAGATGCAGTTGCATGAGCTGTTAGTAATGTAGCGGGATTTGAAGCATCAAGTCTTTCAAGCAGGTCCACTATTAATTTATGACATTTAATTGTAGAAGGAACTGTGACAATTTTATTCCTGAGATGTTGCTTATATCACTGTGTAAGTATTGCAGTAAACCACTTAGATCTGAGCAACATTCTCCCATATGAGAAATGAGTGCATATAATTTTTTTCTTATAGCATGCATAATTGCACAAAAAAAAATTCTACATAAATATTTCATAAAATAAATTCAGAAAATTCTTAGAAAATTTTGATCAGAATTTTTTTTTTTTTTTTAAATATAATTCCAACAAAAAATCAATCCTGGCGCATTTCGGGATTTGAAGAAACACCAAAATTCTAGAGCTGCAAACCCTAATGTATGCAGAATTAAAAGATCTCCCACCCCTGCAGTTTAACAAGGAAGTGGTCCTACACGCAGAATGCAGCAATCTTAACATAAATCAAGAGCCAACCATTCCATCAAAAGAGTTTCAATAAATATCAAAAAGGTAACAAGCCTCCCTGAGCCAAGTAACAAAAAAAAAAACCCCCAATATAATAAGAAATAAAGGGTTGAAGACCATCGGATATCTGAAGAGACAATTACAAATGGAGGCTCCACAATTTTCCTTTCATCCCCATAAGAAAAAACCTTAGAACATAGGTTTGGCACTGGAGCCAGTCTTCTTCACTTGCAAACTCGATACAGTTTACAAAGCATTGATTATATACACCAACCTTCCTATTTTGCAGCAGACAGAGGGTCTAGCCATCTTCCCAGATCCAAAGACAGCTCTCTAAGCAATCCTTCATGAAGGATCACATACAGAATCCACTATCACCTAAAAGAAATTACAGAGTTGAACAAGACCTGCATACTTCAATGGCTTCAAACATACATAAACATCCTGGGGAACAAAAATGCAGACAGACTGGCAAAGGAGGTCGAGTTTCTAAACACGATCCTCTCTTCAGAACTTTCGCTTTTAGACACCAATACCCTGGCTAAATACAAACCAAGATAAAACTCAATACCCACCTCCCAACAAATTTGCTACATCAATAGCAACTGGACAATGACTAAAAAAATTGTCAGACTATCGTGTCAGACAGGACACGACAGGGGGATGAAAACTAACCTTGATGGAACAAAAATATAATGAAACAATGACAACTGTCATAACATCGAGCTGATAAGGTCCCGAATCTTTAGCTACCCTGCCTCCCTAAATGACATTGGAGTGTCTTTCGACACGGACATTAACCTCTATGAAGACAACATAGAAGATTTGGCAAGAGTTGTCATCCATGTCCATAGCACAATCTAATTCATCATGAACCGAACATCATTATTCACTCCACCATACACAGTATAAAGAGAGAGAGATGGGGAGGATTAAACTTCCATTGAATCAATATTATGAGAGTAACATTTCTACTTTAACTACTGTGCAGAGATCCTTTAAATCAGAGGCTCTTTAACTTTTGATCACAGCGCCCCCCCCCTCTTTACGTATCAGCCTGACATCAAAGACCCTCAAGATTTTGAACACCCCTCTTTGATTTCTAATACATAAAGTGACTTAAAGATTCTTTAAAAATCTTAAGACTGCCTCTGCTACTTCTACAGATTATTTAAACACTTTTTTTCTTTAAGAAAGCAGTAAACATCTAATTAAAAAAGTGTTATGCTGTAGTGATGGCTATGTAGTTGTAAACATTGAAAAAAACTGAATTAAAATTGATGATCGAAATGCTTGTAGTATTTTCATTAGAGGCAATTAATTGATCAAGTCTAAGATGACACATTTTTCAGTTCTTCTATGAGGCCTTTCAGTCTGTAAAAGAGGGAAAGAATAACATTAAAAGACACAACTTTGTGGACCCGCTAGAAAAGTACTGGAAACCCACAGTGGTTTGCAGGCCACAGTTTACAAACCACTGCTTTAAATCCCTAACTTCAATAAATAAAATCTAAAAATCTATTAATCATTCTTGCAATATGCTTATAAGATGAAGAATACTTATAATAACCAAGTAAAACAAAATTTTTTGTGAAATGTGATCATAAGTTTTATGCAGTTCTGAATCAAGCAAATCCTCATCTCGGCTTCTTCCCAAATTTGGCTTATCCCTTTCATCTTGACACAACCAAGAAGGGCCTTCCACTAACACTGTTGTACCAATTGCTCGGGAGAGCACCCTCTAGAACCAAGACTGTAGCATAAAGTGACTGTAGAATACGATGTCATTCTAGGGAAGGGGAAGTAATAGTTAAAATTTCTCGAATCTGATTTGGCATAAAGTTTAATTTTGATTCCATTGCATCGAATATAAAACAATAGTGGAGTTTGTCTAGTTATAATTTGCTCAAAATTTAAATGCATGCACTAAATGTTTATTTCTCCATCATGCTCCTCTCTTAAAATACACATAATTAACTCAGGGTCTAGCATAGGAGAATGCATGCAAACTTATTGATTCAATTTCAGTCATAGGTTAAACTATCATGGTACTTATATTTCTGAACATAAATACAAATCTTTGTCTCAAATACATTTTTTTTTATTAAATAAAAAACATCTTATTTAAGCTTCAAGATCCAAGTCTCATGCAAAGTAATTTTTGATATTAACATTACTTGAGTGGTATAACCTATCACATCGTATACATGAGAGGCAACAGCCAAAACAACTCTCGCTTAGTATTAATTCTTTTCGTCTATTTTGCCTGTTAATGAATCCTTATTCATATTCAGTAAAAGATTTAAAACAATCTGTGATACACTTCTTTTTCTTCAAAGAACACATACAGGTAGGACCCTCCACTAAACTTGCTGTGGACATATTAGATTGTCATCTAAAAAATTAAAATGACCAGAGGAGATAAGTTTTATTGAAAATTAAATGTGTCTGTTTTATGTTGTTTAGACTAGCAACACAATTATCCATACAAGAGGATTTTAATAAAATTTCTGCGATTTCACTTATATTTTCAGAAACTATGCTCAAATAACACTGTAAGATTACAGCTAATAAGTGACTAGACTTAATTTCATAAGCTACTCTTTGGTGACAGCATAATTTAACATTTTCATCTTCATCTTTACACCATAGAAATCACAAAAAATTGTGGTCTCTTTTCCCTAGTAGCAATTTGTAAAAAGGATATTATGTATGTCAGATGCAATGATTTTTGTAAGATTTCGGCCTATAGCCAATCATTCAATAAAGGACTTCTTTCACTACAGGTCTGTATGGTAAATAATGCCTTATGCTTAGCATCTAATATAATGCAATTGCACCAAGGAGCAGTAAAAAGTTTTCAACATGTCATAAGAATCCTTAAACATTCCAAACAGCATTGATTCCTTTCCTGTGCTTTTTAGAAACTTTTTCATCTTTTTGAGTACATTATATTTACGTCACACTGTAAAGCTGCACAAGGGCTATTGGCGATGGACCTCATAATTTTGAACCATGCTCAAATGACAAAGATGACACATGAGCTGACCCCCCTCTCTTCTAACTTCCACACCACACCCCACCAATGGGTGGAGGTTTGAGCCTCGACAGATTTAACGTGCAACAGCGAGTCTTCAGCAGCACTAGGCTTGAACTCATGACATGCCAGCCATGAGTTCGTTATCTTGACCACTAGGTAACCGCGAGCACTTTTCAGCTATTTTATAATTATTGATCAAAAAGTATTACCTGACAACAATGGTAATGCCAACTTATAATGCAATACTGAATCATTGAGAAGAGTTGGATTAAAATATTGTGTAGTCTCATCTGCTAATTCTACTTTGTTTTTGTAATACAATGGCTTCAAGATTCAAAATACATCAAATTTCCAAAGACAAGAAATGGCCCAACCATTCCCTGAGTAGTGTTGTAATCAACGCAGGTTTCTCTTTTTTTGCAGTAGTAACAATTACTTTTACTATAAATGTGTGTGTGCCCATCCTAATAAACACTTCATTGCTATTGGTCTGTATTTTAAAGAAATTAAAGTATGAAAGAATAATGCCACAAAACTCACAATAAAACATGAGTGAGGCTATCTAAATATCAATCAATAGCCACTGTTCAGTAAAAATAACTTTATTTACAACTACTAACTACTCACACCTTAAATATTACTAAACTACCTCACATATTCCACTCTTATTCTCTCAAATGCTCCTCTCTCCCCAGTCATACATGTAACTCCACCACACTATCGGGGACACAATTGCACAATACCGCTGTTAAAACAACTCTATCTATTACCTTAACAATGAGAAAGGAATGATATAATTCGAAATCACAAAAAAAAATCATTCAGACAAATTACACACATTTATGGAGTATAACTTAGGCATAGCTGCAACAAGTCTCATTATCTGATCTTTTATGTACTTGCAATTAACTACTAAGAGTACTTGGAGCTCTACACATACATGAAACTCAGGCACCAATTTAAGCAAGGTTGGATGCTACACATTTACTTAACAAATATACAGTGCAAATGTAAAATAAGAGTGCACAAGTAAAATTATTAAAATAGAATTCATACCTAATCGATGTAACTTGGCTACAACATCAGGCAACAAGCGGTGATTATTTTGGCATTCCCCAATCAATGTTACCAGTATAGAAACATCACTAATAGCTTTTTTCTTTCTTCTGAGAGAAGAGACAGCATCGCATTGAATATTAGAACCCACATCAAATATAAGTTTTACTACCTGTAGGAACACATAAAAAAATATTAAATATTTAATAATCTTAAAAAAATTGTAAAAAAATTCAATGCTAATACCTACAGTTTTTAAAATTGTGGTTGCTTCTTCTTGGCTCATCTTAGTTCTTAAATCTCTATAGTATCCAAGTCCAATACGCTGAAATCGAGATAACAGGCAAGATTTCTTAAATGCATCCTGTATAGTGACATTGCCCTTTCAAATATAAATTTGAATTATATTAATCAATATATATGTAGAAATTAATAAATTCCATACATGAGCAATAGAACAAACTGTAATTCTATGAATACAACAAAGGAAATATAAAACATCACTCAAATAATTTTAAAATACATCAATCTTTTTTAACATTATCCACCTTTTCTATTAAAAATAAAAAAAATGTCATAACTTCAATAGTGGAAGTATTGAATACCCAATAAAAATCATAACTTTCTAGATTTATATTGAAAATAAAGACAATGTAGATCAGGGATGTCAAACAGGTGGCCCATCAAGACTTTTCAAGAATTTTTAAATATCAAGCTTTGAAAGTTTATTCCATTTTGAAATTTATTTGAGGTAAACTTTTGATAAAAACTCATATCATTTTTCTGTTACCTGTTCTTGTTTTATAAAAAATCCTGTTTGATAGTAAAAATAATTATTTTTTGTATTTTTTTAAAATTTTTAATTTAATTTTACTATAATAAATTATCTTTATTGGATTCTTAAATGCATTTATGCATATTATTCACTATTGATGGCATCTCAATTCATCCTACCTATGAGAAAAAATTTTATTTCTCTTCCGTGGAATATAATCTTAAAAAGCATTATGCAAGGCGCAGCAAAATTTTCATGAAGACAAATTATTGGAACACTGAAATTAATTCTTCAAAAACAAATACATTTATTAAATTTGTGGAAGACAATACCAGTGCTGTAAAAGCTAATTAGGTATTATCACATTTAATTCCAAGCAGATCGAAGCTATTTGCTGAAAGGAAATTTATTAGTAAATGCTTAATTAAAGCAACAGAAGTATTATGTCTCGCCAAAATAAAAAAAAAATTAAATTGTAAGTTTATATCCAAATAGAGTAGCTAGCAGAGTGGATGAAATATCTGATAATGTGAGAAATCAGCATAATTACAAAATATCAACATTTCAAGCTTACTTTATTACAACTGACGAAAATGCAGATATTCAAAATATTGCTCAGCAAGTATTCATGCTACCATTAACTTTTTATTAGTTGATGCGATGTTAATTTAGGAAATAAGTGAAGAACTTTAGGAAATCATTCTCATGCATAATACAACCACTGGAACTGGAACTTTTGATGCATTTGTGGAAGTTTTGACGAAGTCTAAGTTACCGTTGGAAAAGATGGCTTGTCTTGCAAATGATGGTGCACCTACCATGCTCAGTCTTACTAAATAAGTTGTTGCAAGATTAAAAGAAACATACAGACAGCATAGTAATAATAATTTTGAGTCTTTTCATTGTATTATTCACCAGCAAGTACTATGCTCTAATGCTTTAAATATCGAACATGCTTTTAAAATAGTCACCAAAATTGTAAATTATTTTCACATATACATAGACAATTACTGTCAATTTGTTTAATTTTTAAAAGATATAAAATGAGAATACACTGATCTACCATATTTTACGAAAGTTTGATGGCTTTAGAGTCAAAGTATTAAAAGGATTCTTCAAATTGCTGGACAAAAACATAATTTTCTTGGAAATAAAAAACTGTGTGAACGTGCTGAATTAAATAACAGGCATGCAAATAAAGGGCCTGGCTTTTTCAGTTGATATTACAAGTCATTTTATACTACCTGAACTTAAATTTCAAGGAAAAAATCATGTTACAAAGCCGTTTGATAGTATTCACTTTTTAAAAAACAAGAATTATTACTTTGGAGAAGACAAATAGAAAAAGAAAATTTGTCAAAATTTGGAAGTTGTCAATATCTAATAATTAAATATCTAAATTAAAATTTACAGAATATACTGACTAAATTAAATTGTTAGAAATGGAATTCGCAATTGAAGACTTTGTGATTTTAAAAGTCATAAATTACACTTTCACCTTTTTTTACTTTACCTATATCTATCAATATTGAAATTGTTGATGAAAATTTACAAATGAAATTAATTGAAATTCAAGGTGATTCCTTTGCTGGAGCAAAAATGAATTGACAAGGGAACTCCAGATTTTTATATATATTTATTTGTAAATTGGTTTCCTAAAATGTTATAGTTTGTTACACATATAAAAGCTATGTTTGAAAGTACTTATTTATACGAGCAGCAACTTTTTTAATGAGAAATAACAAAAATTCAGAAAGGTTAAGATCAACCTTTGTCATCAGTTTTAAAAAGTGCATCAGCTTAAAATATTCAAATAAATTTTGATGACTTTCTTTGGAAAAAACGATGTCAAACATCTTCTAAAAAGTAATATTAAACTGTATTTAATATAATTTATTTTAATTTTTTTAAACATAAAAAAGATAAAATATTCACTGTTTAAGATTAAAAAAAAATAATAACATGAAATGTAAAACAACTATGTATGTATAATACACAAAACATTGAGCTTGATATTGAATCTAATAAATGCATAATTTAATTATTCAAAAAATTATTTTATTAATTTTTGGAACATAGAAAACATGTGGTGTCCTACTCAATATAAAATATATGATGTGGCCCATAATATAATGAGTTTGACATACCTGATGTAGATAAAAATATCTAACACACATACCAATTTAAAAACTATATTAATTCATTAAAAGAAAAATAAGTTTAAATTTGCACTACACACATTAATATATCTAACATTTCAATCAAAATGCAAATCGAATTTCTTATACAAATGGAACATTCTTTTAAAGGATTGACATTTCTATTAATTTCCTATTCGAGAATGTTTTTCACTGTTGGTTTCCTTCATAAGCTATCTTTTTTCTTTCCATCTAGTAGGAGATTTTAAAGTTCACAATTTATTACAAATAGTTAATAGTTTAATTGAAAATAACCAAATTTTAGCACATAATAAAAAAATCATATGCAACTAAATTGTATGCAAAACACAAAACTGTTTCCAATTCAATGGTTATGCAAAAACAATTTAACATTCGATTTTCAAAGTATGGCCATGCACATATATAATTTTGAAACTATTTTTTAATCTTAAAATTGTACCATTCACATACTACACAATATTAAGACAAACAATAATATAAACAAGCATTCTCACTGAAAAATTTGATATTACATAGATACACAGTTATAGTATCAGTCACAGTTTGAAAGTTATCAACTTCAAAATATATTAGAGATTATATAAAAGCATGCTATTTTTACCTGATGATATTGAGACCTTTTTAAACAAATGTGTATGTAGCTGATTTAAACTATAATAAAACAATTGTATCATAATATTAAAGAAAGTGGATATCAATTCATGCCTGGAACAGTAATAACTTTGACTAGTCACAGTAAAAAGAAATAACATTGATATTCTTTGCTACCATAATGCATTAAGATAAACTAAATGTAGCATGAAAAAAAATAATAAACCTTCAAGACAATGATAACTTCAAACTTTTCATACTGTCATTGACTTTTATATATATATTATATGCTTTACTTAAATGTATTTAAAAACCCAACTTATAAGAACAGTAACTGAAAAAGAATAAAATGTCTAGTTAATCAGTACAGTGCTAATACCTCAGTAAATAGTTTTATAATGAGCAATAAGTTATAAAACTTAATTAAAAATTTCAGTATATAATTCATTAATACATTTTACAGTACCGTAAAATCCGGCGTATAATGTGCTCTTTTAACTCAAAAATTAAGATCGAAATTTAGGGGTGCGCATTATACGCTGGGTATAATAATGAGCTTTAAAAATAAAAAGTTGAGTATAGAAAAAAAATTAAGACTCCTACATATATTGAAATACTGTTTATTTGAAAGGAATGGCACTTCTTATGAACTTAAAGGGCTGGAGTTCTAGAAGTATATTATTTCTTCTAAATCTTGGAATAATACCTCAAATAAATAACTTTTTAAAACAAAATTGTGCGTGTACATTACAGGTTCCTTCGTTAAAAAAAAGGTGTGTGCACTATACGCCGGATTTTACAGTAATTAAAATATGAAAAGGAATCTTTTTTTAATGTAATTTTTTTATGCTAACTCAGTTTGGAATCACATATCAGTATTATAATACAAAAAATAAATAGTGTTGAACTAATCAGTATTGAAATAACTAAAAGTACTGGATCACAGTAGATGAATATGTACAAAGTTTCTAAAAAACCATTGTTAAAATTCATATTAGTTGTCAAGTATTACTTTAGGGAATTAGTTGTCAAAGATTACTCCCACAACTAATTCCCATTCGAGCTCTTTATACTGAAACTAAAAGAACAAGGAGACCATGTTTGTGCAAAGGCCCTGTTTTTGACTACAACATCCTCCATAAGGTAAGTTCAAGTTCCTTTGTACCAGACATGTCTCTATTTAGCTGTCATAAAATAATATATGCAAACATTTCAGGTATTCACAGGAATATTTATGAAATTATCATAGAAAGATAAAGAAATATATTGATATAAAACTCTATGCAAAACATTTCATGTCTGTCAACATTAAAATGTTCTTATTTCCCAAAAGAGCTATGAGAAGTCCCTCTAAAACAACGATATTCAACCTGCGGCCCGAACGTGGCCCACCGAGCCTTTTTAAGTGGCCCGCTTAGTGCCACTTAAAAAGGTTGCTCTGAAAAATTCACTTATTTAAGAACAACATATTAATAATTTGGAGTCAAGAAATCATATACATCCATTTTGCTTTTTGCTATTGATGTCGTAAGAGTGTGAATTGATGTTCTTTTTTTTATTTGTAATGGTTACGGTTAGTGATAATAGAAAACAATGGAGTAGTGACAGTGTTATGGGTGGAACTAATTTTTAACTATCTTCCATGTCTTGCAAGTGAAAAATATTCGAAGAAAATATATCGTTTTAAGACGATTGAGAGGTAGACTATTTTGTGGCGAAAAACAAACATGAATCAGTAATTGATTGATTTGTCACAAAAGTGCTGTATTTAAAAAGTACCAATAAACAGGAATCATTCAATAACAGCTTTTCCTCGAATATCTCTTTCAAGAGGTAATAAATAGGCTTTCTTGAATAATCTTTGTGACAGCCACAAAGTGTTTTGTCACAAAGACATCTTATGAAATTTGTTACATTATTGGTAATTGTATGAAACCGTTTACTGATGTAGAAATTGTGAAGAAGTGTTTCTTAAATGCTTCTAACTCAGTATTAGTGCAAAAATAAAAAATATATAAAATATAGTAATTAAAAATCAAAACAGGAGTAAAAATATTTTGATCAATTTTCCCCTTTTTAACCCCCCTCCTCTTTATACTCATTATGCGGCCCGCATGAAATAGCTGCGGCCCAGCAAAAAAAAAAAAGGTTGAGTACCCCAGCTATAAAACAATAAAAAAATTCCATATCAGCTGCCGTGACGCTGATGCCTCTTTATATGCAACTATGATATGTAATAGCTACAAAAACAAAATGGTAGAACAGATTCAAGCACTGTGCTGTTCCACAAACACAATACTCCTACATGTCATTTCAAAGACGAGAATTCTTAGTTATAAAAAACTTTATCACTCAGAAACAAAAAGGAAAAACTGTTTCACAACTTCATAAAATAATCTAATGTTCTTCTAATCTAAAAGAATTTAATCTTCTCTTCAACACTCAATAAATACTTAATGGTTTCTCTACAAAACAATTCACTACATTATAAAATAACCAATATTATACAATTCCTTAATATTATCAACATGCTCTTACCACTGAAGCCTGGTAATTTCTTGTTAAGTCTACATACATGAAAATACCAAAATATGAATGTGTTGTTTGATAATGCTTTGTAGAGTATATAAACTGCATATGCTTTATATATTTTGTATTTACATATTTTACATTTCTTAATTTTTAACACATTTTATGTTCTGCATTTGGTAAACATTTAACAAGGATTTGAAAACAGGGATCTATACACAGTCCTAAGTTGCAATTCTTGCACTTGTAATAATTCATTTGCCATTTTGGAGGGTTAATGTGGGAATGTGAACAAACGAAAACAAAGTATTTTCTTTCAATGCACTTGGCATACAGATGTCACAAACACTGTCCACATTAGATTGTTTATAAACAGAATAATCTCAACATATAGAGCCTCTATCATTACTCTCAGAGTCTGTATCAGAATCAATATCTGAAACATTCAGAACAATTACTGCTATTTCAAGTTCAGTAAAACATTTCCGATCCTTTGACATTGTAATGCTAAAAACAGAAAAATTTCATCAACAAGAGTGAATTATCCATTAAAAACTAACATGCAAACCCAAATACCCAGTATTCTAGTGAAAATAAAATTCCCCAACTTACTATACATACCTCTTTAAGTGAATGAATATTAACATTGCACTATTCAGCTACCCAAGGGCTTTTGGTGATGGACCTCATAATTTTGAGCCATGGTCAAGTGATGAGGATGACACCTGAGCTGGCACACAACTCTCCTAACTTTCACACCACACCAATGGGAGGACGTTTAAGCTTTGACAGATTTAAAATGCACCCCCCCCCCCCCCTACATGGCGAAACTTCAGCGGTACTAGGCTCAAACTAATGATGTGCTGGCCACGAGTCCGTTTTCTTGACCACTAGGCTACTGTGGCTCTTTAAATGAGCCATCATAAACAAACCATTTGGAAACCCCTTTCTCCATACGCTTATAAGATCAAAATTCATGTGCATGCAAGTCCTATTTCTCTCCCTCTGAGGTCCAATCTACATGTATCTACAATTTTATGGGCATAAAATGCCACATTGTGCCCAAAAATTTTAGATTTAAAAACATTCTAAGTCACTGGCACAAATGTGTGATAGTCGTGGGTGAAAGAGGAAAAGCTCAGCCATGACGACTGGGAATTGAAGAGTTTCTTGCTGTCACATACACGTGACGGTCGGCCCAAAAAGGTAAATATTCATAATTTTTAGAATATTAAACTATCACATCAACAAGATTTTTATTTTTATATTCTAAATTCACGTGTATCAAAGAAATGTATATATTCTAGCAATTTTTTAAAATAATGATTGCTGAAAAAATTACAATCTCAGAAATTAATCATATCTATATATTTCATTATTTAAATGGTACATCATGCCCTTTCAATAACATATTAAAAGAGAAAATAATATAATTAATTTCAATACTCAAGAACAACTGATCATAGATTTAAGTAGTCCAAAGACAGAACAGATAAATTATTAGAAATTTCTTTCAAAAGTATTAATGGAGAAATGTACAAATCTTTAAAAAATATTTTCGAAAATTGAGGATAAATAGCTAAATAACTTGAATAATAAAATAAAAAGTTACCTCTTTATAAAGTTTAAAAGCAATGCGAGGGCTAATGCCCCATGCCTTAGTAAGATGCTTTCTTGCTTCTGGCCATCTATTGTTGCAAATCTCCTCAATTTCATCTAAATCGCCTGTTTGTTTAATACACCATATTTTTAAAGCAATCTTTTTACTCATATTTCCAATAGATGCAACTTCCTAATTTATTTAAAAAAATAGAATATTAGTACAAATTATATTTAAAATAGGTTTTAATGAATTTTTAATATCAAGAATACAAAGGCATGCTTTAAAAATTTTAACCCAATTTTAACAAACAGAACAATCAATGAGTACAAACCTCAAGTGATTCAATTTCTTTAGGATATCTTCCCAATAAACTAATAGCTCTATCATATGCATGAACTCTCCAGATATCTTTACATTTCTTAAAACCATCACGTAGAAGCTAGGCAAATATAATAAAAACTATTAATTAGATCAAACATAAGAAATTATTTAAAAATACATTATATTCTTCATATTAATATTTTCTATGGAATAAATTAACATGGATTTGTAATTAATATTTTTCCAATCTTTTTGTGACACTTTTGTAGTGATCCATATAGTGAATACATTTTAAAATTAGTTGAGCTGATTAGTACTCTTATAAATGTTTAGGTAAACTATCAAATTTTATAACCTTTATTATTGTAAATTATAATTTCTGTTTTAAAAACCTAAGATGACAGCACAATTACATCCAAGAGAAAAAAAGTGGGGTACCAAAAAGAAAGATAATATTTAATTTACTGCCTTTGAAGACTATAAAAGTAATCTATAGTAGTCTAGGTTTTAATTCTTCTTTCTTGGAAACAAATGGATTTAGAATCAATTATATTTGTAGTGTTGATCATACAATACATTTTTTAATGAGGTAAATATATAAAATTTTTTCATTGTTTGAGGAATTGCAGCATGAGTGCAAAATTACTCAACATTAGCATATTGAATAGCATAACTTAGTAGTGAGATGTAACTGCGATCTGTGAATCTATCTGATAAGTTTATTAATAAACAGAAAAGAAGCAATATATAAACAGAGAGAGAGTTACTATTCTGGAATAGAGATTGTCTTTTATGCATGTTCATTTCAATAAAATATGTAATTTCATTAGGAACAACTATTACACTCAAAAACTTTAATTCATGAAATATAAACAGTGGTTGCAAAAAGTCTGGAACACACTCAATTTTTTGCCCAGTTTTTATGTTCAACTTAATTCTTTGTTATGAATTATTGTAGTATCTTAATTATTCTTATTGGTTCTAATGTATTTTTCATGCTGATTTTAAATCTATTTAAAGAATTTACATAAAGTAAATAGTTTGATCCATATTTTGAAAAAAAAAAAGACATGCAGGAGGCTACTTTAATTAAAAAGTTATTTTTTTAAACCAATGAAAGACTCCATTATTATAACCAATTAAAGAACAGTAATAATGAAGGGTGGAAACCGAATGTACAGCATATTCTAAAACAGGAGAGGGCAACTAGCAGCTCATTAAGTTTTTATGCTGCCTACCAAGACAGTCAGAAAATCCGCTTTGAACTGAGATCCCAAGATTTCAGGATTTTAAGAAAATTGTCCCTAAATTCAATTTGCTCTCTTATCCAATTACTGTTGATATTGATACAACACCCAAGGAGCTACAGCTTGAACTTATTGACTTGAAGTCAGATTACAGTGTGAAGAAAATGTTTAAGGCTATGACACTGACTTCTACAAATCTTTGTCAGCGGAAAAATTTCCCATGTCTGAAGAAATTGTTCTTTACATTTTAGTCGACATATATTTATGAGCAAATTTTTTCTTGCATGAAGATCATGAAAAGTAAATATAGATGCCAGTTGGCTAACAAACTTGCAGGCTGTGATGAAAATTTCAACAAGCAACTTTGCTTCTGATTTTAAAAAAAATTGTAGAAAAGTACGATAGGGTACAATTGTCTCATGAAGCTGATTCTAAAATTAAATGTGCTTGCTGCTATTGACAATATGAAATTAGTACAAAAAATAAATTGAATAAAAATGCTACCATTATTTTTATCTTGTATTTATTATTTTTTATAATGAATGCTATTATTTTCCCCCCCCCCAAAAAAAAAGCGCAACCCTCCGGTATCCTCTGCTCCCATAAAGTGGCCCGCAAGCCAAACAAACTGCCCACCCCTGCTTTAGAGCATTACAAACAGTTGTCTGTTGTAATTTGAAATGCATTGGTGAATAATATTGAAATTATGAGTAAATTTTCCTTTCTGCCTCATAATGAAAGACAAAATAATACTTTTTAATGAAGACTACTCTATGTGCAAAATTACTATTGAAGTACAATGTGGTCTTCCTATTATCAAGAGAACATACAAAAAAATATTCTGAAATCAATTCTACTGTGAACAGTAAGTGATCTAGACAACCCAAGAAGAACAACTTTACATGAAGACAGGGTATTGCATATGATTTCCTTAAATACATATCAAAATTCACTACAAATTTTGAAATAATGGACTTTCATACAGAGTGTGACCAAGTACTGTGAGAAGACAGCTGGAAGTTGGATTACGAGGCTTCAAAGCATGCCCCAAATCATTACTGACAAATTGGTGTGGACAAGGGATCACTCATTATGGAGTGTTAAAGACTTAGAAAAGGAAAAATCAGTTTTGTATTTCAAGTAACAAAAATAGTTTTCTTCATAAGGATAACAAATTTGTAAAGATTTCAGCCCTCAGTGATGTAACGTACATCCTTGCATCACACAGTAACGTAACCTAGGGGGCCCAAAGGTTATGGTTTTGCAATCCTCAGTGAGATTCAAATTGGGGCCCAAAATCTGACTTATCAAGAGGCCCCTAATATTCCCCATTAAGCCACTGAACAGTGTGACATCTTTTTAGAGATCAGTCATAGATTTTTCAGCATGATACTATGCTTCATGTCACCATGCAAATGTAGTATAGAAATGGTTTGAAGACAATACTGTGAATAGGATCAACTGACAAGGAGTCTCTGGATCTTAATTTAATAGAACTGGCATAAATTAATATATCACTTTTGAAAGAAAAACCTTCAAACAATAAGAAATTAATTGAAGCTTTAATACTTTCATGAAAGAACTCCTAGTAGAGCTGTAATTAAAGCAAATGGCTGACCTACAAAATATTGATATTCAAATATGTAACAATCATGAAATTTTCAAAAAATATGTTAAATGTATTGTATTTCTCAGGTTTTGTGTCATTCTACTATGTACAATATTTTTTAATTGTGTTAATCGGTATGTACTATACATTCTTTTGTTAAGGCAGTCATAATAAAAAAGATTTGTTGTATTGAAAAATTAATGACATTGTGACGAATTATAAACGAAGCAAATGTCCATAAATATATCGAATCGAACGAATCGAAATGAGTGTGTATCTGTGCGAATTAGTTACAGTCCACAATAATTAGTTCCATGAAATAATTTGAGTATAGTAATGTTTAATTAGAAACGAATTGCCGCGATGCGGCTTATATTTTACGATACAAGTTACACACTAACGATAATTACAATTTTGATACAGATGTGCGCACAGCAGCGCCCTCGCGTGGCCAATATTTTGGCACAGACATATTTAAAATCAGCATTAAAAAGTACATTAGAATCAATAAAAATAGTCAAGATAGCATGATAATTTCATAATGAAGTCAAGCACAAAGTTTAGGCAAAAAATTAGTGTTCAGGACTTTTTGCTACCACTGCATATGTATACAAAAACAAATTTATAAGCATGGCTGTTGGAATATTTGCATGTTATTTATCTTAGAATATTTGCAATACCTTGTTATTTGTATAGCAACAGTAAGAGAACTATATATATACTGGTGCATAAGTATCAATAAAGATAGATGTGAACTGTTGGAGATTTGTTATTTTGTTGCTGTTGCACAAGTACCATAAAGTCTGTACAATTGGTAATGAACAATGCTTGAAAGCCAGAATTGAGTAATATATTAAAGTTAACATAACTAAAGCTTCAGATTGATGAACAAATATTTCAAACAATAAACTACAATATTCAATCCATTCAGAGAAAATATTACATAATATTATGTGCCTCAGGCATAAATTCAAAAAGAGAAGGACATATTTCAGTACAATAATTAGAAAAATGGAAGGCTTCATTTCAGTAATATAAATAAGAAATTATTTCTTAACAAAAATTTATCAGCATATATTTCAGAGAAACATATTTTTAACATTTCTATTACACTTCTTAGGATTCAAACATCTGAAGTATTCATAGAACATAAATCATTACTTACATTAATTAAGACTGAAACTTGATTATTTAACCAAATATTTTAAAAATATTTGCAACATAGTAGCAAAAAAATAATGTTGAGTTTTAACTTGAACAAAGAATGTCTTCTTAAAGAATTACTTAATAGTGTCATTCAGGAAATCATTAATATGTAAAATATAACACATTACAGATATTTAGTTTATAGTGTATTAAATTTTTTAAAAAGTGTGGCTAAAAAAGTGGAAAACATTGCTTTACTTTTATTTTGTTTTGCATCTGAGAAATGTGTGTGTGTTCCATTTTTCTTTTTAATACCCAGCAAGGGGAAAAATGCAGACATTTTAAGATAATTAATAAATGAAACAATGAGTCAACTATAAGAAATGATCCATGATACTACTGGCATAGCTAGCCCTGCATCAAAATACCTTGGGGGCTCTTTTTTACGGGTTCCTTAACATTTTGATTTTTTGCTGATGCATTTTGGAGCCCATGAATCTTGGGGGGCCTCCTATATTGATATGGATGAAAAGGCAGTAGCTATGCCCCTGCCTGATACAAACGATTCTTATAACTACTTGTACCTTAAGCATACTGCAATTGCAAGCTAGAAATGAAATTGACAATTAGTACTTCTTTTTACTTTTCATGATGAAATATGAATAACTGATCTGAGATATTGATATTAAGCACATTGACTGCCTTAACACTAAATATTATTTACTGCATAAAAATCCTTTTAATCAAAGTAGCCACTATGAAGGTTGTTGTTTACTTCCCCACGTAATTACTATACCTAATACTACATATGCAAAAAAAAAATCAGCAATATCTTTTACTGGTATTACTTAAAAATATATTATTCTGTGGGGGAAAAAAAACAATGATTCCTCTCTACCATCAGTTCCTTTACAGTACTTCAAAAAAAGATAATGTCCAAATAATGACTTAGAATTCTATCATCTGTGTCTTGTTAACCCCTTGACATATAATGGCATCTAGGAGATGCTGTGTGACATTGTAGACTTAGACATGTACAAGACAACAGGAACTGTCTCTGCCAAGATGATGCACTGACAACATTTCATTTCAAATGCACAAGGTTCCTTTCCCTCCTTAATGGTACCAGAAATCTGCAATCTCAGATAAAGTGTACAGCAAAATCTCTATTGTTCGCAAGTTAAGGGGTTAATACAAGGATGTAATAAGAATTTTTAACAGGAAAAATAAACCACAAGTTCAACAATTACTAGAATTTATAATGCCTAGGCAAATGCTGCATTAGAATTCAATAATATTCACAACCAATCAAATTTTAGTTAATGATTCTATTTATCAAAGCTCTTAATAAAAGGTTCACGTTTTTAAATATGACAAGGTAAGAATTTCATTTCTAAATTTTATTTTAAAATAAATGTTTAACAGCACTCTTAAGACTGGTCTTGAAGAACATTCTATAAAGAAACTCATAACTAAAAAAGAACAGCATTGATAGACTGATGTGTTTCTGTGAGTTACAAGTTAAACATAAAGTGAAACTAAAAGGAAGAACTGTAATAATGAGGGTGCACATTGATAAGCCTCAACATGATCTTCATAATGAACTTAAAAAAGAAAAAACATATAGCAAAATATAGCATACACAAAAAAGACAAGGGAAAGTTATCAACTGTTTACAGATAATTATGTTATCAGGAAGTCAGGGATACATATTTATATATATAACACTTCCCACTTAGAGCTCATACACATTAATGATAATTTTCAAAACAATTTTACAAGACTTTGAATTATTTCAGGAAAATTTTGCTCATAATGATTTTGAAATAATCAATTAGTGTAACAACCTACTCACTGTGTTAATTCACAAAAATTTATCAATAAAGGGGGTTATATTTGCTCATTTGACTTTTGATATATTATGTTTGCATTAATGTTTACTTAAGCATTAACTTTTTTTTTCAACACAATAGTGTTATTTATTATCACTATTTAAGAATAAGTACTATGTTTATAAATAATAGGCACCACATAGAGCAGTGGCATAACAAAGAATACTAGCCCCCCTGCAAAATCAGGATTTGGGCCCCAAGTTCAAAAACGTACATATCAGTCAAGTTTTGCCCCCCCCCCTCTCCTGCAATGCAGGGGTGTACGTTACACCATTGACATAGAGGACTTAAACCATTCATTCATTATGAATTTACTACTCAAATTACTCAGATATAGTATCTTATAGGCAGATTGATCATTAATGTCACAGTAAAAGCAAGCAACACACAGGCTATTGAAAAAAGCTCTTGTTATTTTCAACACCAATTAAGCAATGAAGAGGAAGGACACTATGAAATAATATCCAACTCGACTAACTAACACTCAATTTCCCCCTGAGTCACTAAACATAGGAGGCAATTATTTTGCTTATTTCCTTTATTAAGGAAAGAAATTCATTTTTAATTTAATGTGTTTCAGACAAAATTGTAAAAAAAATATAATAAATATTTTGATTTTGGAAAATGAAAAACAACGTTTAATATTGACAAAAAAAAACCCTAATTATCACTATATTATATAAGTTAAATATATTCAAATTCATTTTTATAAATCTCTCTATACATTGAAACAAAAAAGTTACATGACATATTTCTCAATATTACCTGCAGTTTTTTAATTATAGCTACATTTGGACAATCAGAATACAGAAAATACTTTGGATCCTATGGAAGAAAATAAAAATAATGAATATTAATATCGGTATCATATTTTAGCACTATGCATTAAGAAATACATGCTATTAAAACACTAAGAACTAGATTCAAATATTACTTTATCATTCAATACACATCAATTTGAAAAATTCTAAAATTTTTTAATTTCTGTGCTTTTTTTTTGCTGTTACATATATTTGCAGCACAAAATGAAAAATCAATTAAAATTGTATAAAGAATGATTGAAATTAATTTTAAATAAGGAAATTTTTTTAGGGTCAGATAAATGAGGCTGAAAAAAATCTCAGTGCCTAAAAAATAGAATATATATACATATATCCTACTTCTGTACCCTCATAACTTTAATATGAAAATATGTTTTTAAGGACAAGTTAATTGAAAATCAACTGGACAATTGCTCACACTCAGCATCTTCAAGTAGTAATTCCAAGCTCTTATTTCTTAAAAGGATTACTGAGAAAATACAAAAAGTAATACATTTACTGATGAACTTATAAGGATACATTGCTTTGTAAATATATTACAAAACAGTGAACCATTTTTTTTAAACACTTTGCTTAAATAAGTACATTTTGATATAATTTTACAATATTAAAAGTAATTACCAATATCTTCATTTAATAGTTACTAAACTAAACTCAGTGCACAACAGCCCATGAGGACCACGGCCTACTGTGCCCATCTCACACAGTATATGTGACATTGGATGCTAAGGTGCAAGAGCAGATGTTCCGGTCAGGTGGTCAGACAAAAGGAAAATCCTCAGTGTTTAGTTCCCAAGCAAACTTGGTACTCATTTATCAACCCACTGAAGGGATGAAAGGGAGTCCATCTTGCCTAACCTGGGGATAGAACCCTGGACCTGAGGTGTGGAAGTGCGATACACAACCACTCGGCTTCTTAGTGGTTACTATTGAGTCTAAATGTTTTTCTTTCTTTTTTCATGAAACAGCAGCAGAATTTTTAATTATATACTAATCAAGAATACAAAACAAAATTTAGGAAGTATATAAATTGCTCTTAATTTTTTACAATGTATCTTTAATTTTTCTAAAAGATAGAAGTTAAATCACTTTATTGCTCTCATTTTTTTTAACATTACAATATAAGAAATCTTTTAAGAGTTCAAATATTTTTCTCACTACCCTATATTTTAGACTTTAAACCATCTCATTAGATAAAAAAAAAAAAAGGCAGAGGGTTGTTTAATAAGCAAACATGAATTTCCTCATTATAATAATGTGAATATATATATATATAGTGAATTTAATACACTTAAAAACTACTTAAAACTTTTAGAAAGTATAATTATGTATCTTTTTCAAGTTAGAATAACATTAAGCAGTGCTGTTAGTTACAAAATCTCACCAATCAGTCAGATTCCATATAAATCATCTTTCATGGCAAATTTACAAGGTAATTCAACAGATCCTTAATAACAGGCAAGAACTCAATGATAATCAATAATAGTTCAAAATATATATATAAGCTTCATTAAAAATATTTAAAGTAATTAATACAGGTAACATAATTTTCTAATGAAAAAATTAGCATGCCCAAACTGACAAGAAATAAGCAAAGCATTCAATTTTCTTTTATACTCACTCTAGGTTTATTAAAAGATCCAGAATTATCTGAAGTTTGGGAAGTAGATGGTTTTGGTAATGGAAATGGAAAAAAGATATTTGGTCCACGAATGTCAGGTCTACTGCAGGAACGTGGCTCTGTTATATTCTCCAGTTCTTTACATTGAGTATCGATAGAGGGTGATTCATCTTTATTATTTGTGACTTCAGATATTGCCCCACTATTCTGATTTTCATTATGAGGCTTTACTGTTTCAAATATTTTACTTTCTTCTAGCTGGAAGTTCATCTCAACATTTGATAAACAAGGAGGTATCGGAGATTCACCTTCCAAAGAGCAATATACATGCATTGGATAAGGTGCAGCTATAGGAACTATTGATGATTGCGATGATTGAAATACATATAATTCTGCATTACCAGTATCAAACTTCAAGCGCTTTGCAGAATTTTTATCTTTTATGTCCATTCCTTTGCCTAATGAAGGTTCTAAGGCATTTTCATTTTGTGAAACAATTATTGGATTTTTTGATGTAGATTCAACAAATACAGTTTTGACTTCATCTTCATCTATTGTTTCAAGCAAAGAAGCATCCATTTGATTCTCATCCACAGTTTTTATACTTGTAATTTTGTCTTCATCCCCATCTGTTGCTTCAAGTACTGAAATATCTTTATCACCATTCACAGTTCTATTATCATTTACATCTATTGCTTCAGTTATTGATAATTCTTGATTTTCAACCGCAGTCCCATTTGCTTCTTCAGATATTAAAATATCTTTTTTAATCCCATCCATGGTATTATTTTCATTTGTTGCTTCAAGTATTAATACATCTTTTTTATTTTCAACCCCAGTCCCATTTGTTGCTTCAGGCATTAAAATATCTTTTTTAAATACATCCATGGTATTATTTTCATTTTTGTTTGTTGCTTCAGGTATTAAAATATCTTTAATTCCATCCATATTCTTAATTTCGTTTGTTGTTTCAGGCATTGAAAAATGCTTTTTAAGCTCATCTACAGTTTCAGCACTTATAATTGCATTTTCAATATCATTCATTTTTTGAGGCAGTGAAATATCTTTTTTACTCTCCTCTATAGTCACACTAGCAATTTTGATTTCATTTCCATTTCCTAATTCAAGCACAGAGTTGTCCATCTTATTCACATCTCCAGTTTCCACACTAACAATATTGATTTCATTTTCATTCTGTTTTTCAAGCAGAGAAATATCCATCATATTTTCATTCATAGTCTTCATGCTAGCAATTTTGATTTCATTTCCAAGTGTTTCTTGCTGACTAATATCCATCTTATTTTCATCCACAGTTTCACCATTAGCAATTTTGATTTCATCCCTATTTGTTGATGTAGGGTGTACAATGTCGATTATATTTCCATCAACAGATTCATTCTTATTTTTTGCTTCTGGCTCCAAAATATTTTTCACTCTTTCAGCCACACTCCCAACATCTACAATTCTACAACTATAATTATCCATGCTTTCCTTCTGAGAAGGTTCACTTATAATTGTTACTTCAGGTTCTGAAATGTCCATGTTTTCACTTTGAGTTTCAACATCAGCTTTTTTAACTTCAATTTTATCTATTTTGTCAAATTGGGAAACATTCATTATATTATCATTCATAGTTTTTGCAATTGTGATTTTGCTTTCTGTACATACTTCCTCAATAACTTTTGAAACATCTTTAGTAATTTGAAGCAAGATTTCAGAAACAATTTCTTCTGGTGTGTTTTCTTCTTGATGAGTTTTCTTAGTAAACTCAGATGTTGACATTTTTTCAAAAAGTCCATTTACTACCTGCTCATTGATCGCAACTTCAACCCTCATTTTTAAATTTTGATCATTTTCATTCAAAGAATTCATATCAAATTTTTCATTTGGTAAAGAAACATCAATAGATGTTTCCTTGCTTTCAGAAAATTCAAGGATTGATTCTGTATTTAATTTTTCATTATCATAAGTTGTAACAGAAGATTCTAAATATGTCTCTTCATATGCAGAAACCCTCCAAGATCTTTTTTTACCACGTCTTGATTCTTCAGCTTCAGGTTCCTCCTCAGCACTTAATGGAACTTCTTTGAAAGGGTTTTTTTTCGTTTCTGAAAGCTCATTCTTATCATCAGCATTATTTGTTTTCATTTCATTAGTAATAAAATTAGTATCACTTTTAACAATTTCCTTATGAGCTTCAGTAGTTGCCTGCTCATCAGAAATTTTTTCAGACAAATTTTCATTATTTAGATCAACATATATTGTGCTTTCTCCAGGCATTCTTAAGTGCTCAGGTATTCTTCTAATTCGGATTCGACGCAACCTTGCAGCAAGTGTATCAGTTGGTTGAGGAGGAGGAGGAGTATTTGGTTTTTCATTACTTAATGAATCTGATGTATGAACCTGCAGAGTTGATTTAAAATCAGTAATTGGTGACAAAGCGGCATGATCACTGAGTGGGATTACTGATACAAGTGGTGGTACACGAATCCAATCATCATCACATGATGTTTCATCTTCATACTTCCCATCATCAAAGGATGTTACATCTGCTACAACACTATCAAAACTTACTGTTTCAGATTCAGATTCTTTTGAGAGGTCAGATGGACAATCACAATTTTCGTTATGTTTCACTTCATTTTCTCCATTTCTAATGTCTTCATCTCCTTCAATAACATCTACATGTTCTTGTTCTCTAACAAATGTTGGGCTATGAGTACATGGAATTTCATAATCCTCTATTTCTAAGCATCTATTAGCTCTAATACTAGCACTCAACCAGCCTACTAACAGCACATTCACACGAGGAGGATATATTTCCCAGCCTAATGCACGACATAATTTAGCACTTGAAATGCTATCATCAACCAGAATATGAGTTATTTGATTATCTGGTTCATAAGTAAATTTGCCACGATTTTTATTAATTAAACTGTGTAAAACTTTGAGTCGAGAATCACTAATATTAATAGGATGTATGTATATGCGCATATTTGCAAATATCTTCTTATTGGGTTCTTCATGTGTTCGGCTTTTTAAAGGTATCGGTATAGCTCGTTGTCTTTCACTGGCCCTTTTCAACTTCACTCGACTTAAATCCTTAGTATGTTTAGGCATACTTAATAGCAATGAATATATTATTTAAAAATCTCATTAAATTTAGGCAAACCGTGGAAGATTTTAGAAGAAAAAGAGAGCATAAATTGCATTACATATTGACAATACGTCCACGCTTTCACTAAATGGTGAAAAAAGTTCGGATGCGCAATTGCAAAAATCAGTACAGCGCAGATTCGACGTACCGTTGTAAACAATGTAAAAGTGCAGACATCGGCTCAGAGTTGCCAGAAACTTATGCAGCAAAGTACCACGAAGAGGGAAAAAAAGTAGCAAACAGTAGCGAATCGATTTTCACTTGCAAATCATAAATATAATTATTTTAATTTTGTAAAACTACGTTAAAATGCTTTAATTATGTAATTCATTCAAAATACATTCAAATTCTTCCTTCTAAGTATCGTGACCTGTGTGTCTTTTTCATAAATTTCTGAATTATATTGAAGAATTTGGGGCGATGGAATTTCATTCTTCCAAAGTCATTTTGATTCTGAGAAATGACTCAAACAGTTCGAGGCACATTCGATTCCTTAATTTTGTCTTTTTTGACGTCACTCTGGAAAATGCCCTTTCTACAGTGGCATTACTTATGGGTATTCTGTAAAGCAATAAAGCAAATATAGCTAAATCTCTTAAAAATGGATTTCTAACTGCGTCTTTTATATTAAAAATATGACACCAAAATGATTCTCCAACATTTAAAAGCTCAGATTCAGGTAGAAAAACATCTTTCAACAATATGTTAAAAATTTGTCTCCATTAATTCTAACGAACATGTAATTTAGATTGGTCTGCTAATTCTAAAGGCAGATAAAAAAAAGGACTTGAATTTAAAAAAATATCAGGGGGAAATACTTTACCTTTTTGAAAGTTCCGTAATTTGGAGAGATTAGGTTTAGAAGCTCATATGAAAAATCTAGAGAAAATTATGACATCTTTGATACATTTCTTGGGAAAATTTCAGTGACGTGGGCTGGGATTTTCCACCGCCAAATCCTCTTTTCGAGCCGAAGGTCGATTGCCAAGGCGTATCCTTGAAAGGAACCGGTTTGTAGTAACCATATGTGTGTGCGCGAAACAATTCTCCTCAGAAAATGACTCCGCGTAGTAATACATCGTATTCCTGACATTCGACTTTTTTTTATTGCTGATGTTTTCTGAAAATATTACCAGTGTAACGGAACGGAAATTAGATGATCGCGGGCACCGGCGCCGCGAGGCGCCTCTTCCCAGAAGAATGGGAGAAAAAGAAAAACCATATGGATGAAAATTTAAACAAATAACGCGATCTCACTCGAAAGGTGAGGGATGAACGAGCCCCCAAGCGCAGCGACCTATCGAAGCAGAGCGCTGGCGGGGTGGAATGGAAGAGCGCAGGAAGGGGTACGGGGAGGCCAGAGGCCATCAATCAAGACGGTGACAGTTCGCCGAACGAACCCAATCTGGATGATGCGATGTCGCGAGACTGCTTCAGATGTTGTGAGTGTGAAAAGAGTGATTTATGTCGTGTTATGGGGGACGGAGGGGGTTCCTCCACTTCGTTGAAGAGTATGCATATTTAATTTTAGGATGAGGATAAGTGAATAATGTTTGTGCTTTGATAATTGGATTTTCGTGAGATTCGATGGATTTAAAAACATTTCTAGAGAGTTTAGTGATGTAGTTACAAATCGGCTCCATGTGTAGATCGTTGTGTATGACGTCATTCCTAACGTACCAAGGTGCGTTGGTCATGACGCGAAGTATTTTATTTTGAACTACTTGAATTTTTTTCATGTGGGTGGCAGCTGCCGCTCCCCAAATCGGGGAAGCGTACGTGATCACTGGGCGCAAAATTTGTTTATAAAGGATTACTTTATTTTCAAGAGATAGAGGTGATCTTCTCCCAATAAGGGAGATGGCTAGATGAATTCTACCCCAAAATTTACCCGAGAGATAGTCGATGTGTTTTTTGAAAGTTAGGCAGCTATCTATGTGTAGGCCCAGATATTTCACTACCGAAACCCACTGGATGTTGTCATCAAAAAGTGTGAGTTGGAAAGGAGGGTCTATAACACCTTTCCTGAATATAATTGCTTGAGATTTGTCAACATTAATTGCAATCCTCCAGTGTGTAAGCCAAACTTCTAATCTGTCGAGAAAATTTTGAATGGTTTTAATAGTGTATTTCAGCTGGACTCCCTGTGCTAACACTGCGGAATCATCCGCAAACAGGCAGGTACTGACGGTGGAGTGTTGTGGAAAGTCGTGGGTGTAAATGTTGTACAAGTAGGGTGAAAGTACAGAGCCCTGAGGAACGCCAGCAAGGCAAGATCCAGAGTTAGAATATGAATTGTTTACACGAACTCTAAAAGTTCTATTGTGTAAAAATTTATGTATAATTTTAATTAAATAGTCAGGGAACTGCAGTTTAATTAACTTGTACGTGAGGCCATCATGCCACATTTTATCAAATGCCCTTTTGACATCCAAAAAGACACCTACTGTGTAAAATTTGTGGGCGAACCCTTCATTTATAAAATTTGTAACACGTATCAATTGGTGTAGCGTTGAATGGCCCTCCCGGAACCCGAATTGTTCCGGGGGAATGCAATCTATGGCTTTGCAGTGGGACCAGTGTAATTTAAGGGGTAGGTTAAACGATTGGGAAAATTTCAGTAACGTGGGCTGGGATTTTACACCGCCAAATCCTCTTTTCGAGCTGAAGGTCGATAGCCAAGGCGTATCCTTGAAAGAAACCGGTTTGTAGTAACCATATGTGTGTGCGTGATACAATTCTCCTCAGAAAATGACTCCGCGTAGTAATACATCGTATTCCTGACATACGACTTTTTTTTTAATGCTGATGTTTTCTGAAAGTATTACCAGTGTAATTTAAGGGGTAGGTTAAACGATTACTCGAATTCACATTTTTAACTTTTTTACCGCAAAATCAGATTTAAAAAAAACTTTGTGTGTATCAAAAAAGTTAAATTTCAAGGTTATTTCCTTTTTTCAAAGCAAAGAATTATTATTTAAATTCGAAGCTAAGTTAAATTATTTTTACAAATACGAGACACAGGTATTAAATTAAACATAGTTTTGATTTTTTGCCAGTACAAAGAAAAATAATTATTTATAATTATGAAAAAATACACATTTTAGTATAATCAATGCAGAATATCTAGTCAACATTGAGACAGAATTTAATCGAGAAATCTCATATCTTACTACCCTAAATCACTATTTTTTCTCTCTTTTATCTCTATCATTACCTTAATTTCTAAAGGAGATAACCACTGAGATTTTTCGAAATAATCAAATGATTTTCTGAATTTTTTTCCTTTATATTTATTCAGAGATGATTTATTTTTTGCAAAATAGAGATTATTTCATATTATTTTTATTTATTTATTTTTTAAATAATAGTTACAAGGAAATAGTTACAATTTGGAAGGGAATATATTCTTACAGTGCAGTATTTTACACAATTTCTCTTTATTTTTATTTTTTTTTATTTACAGACTTTCGAAAAAATAGCGATTTACAAAAAACTGTTGATATTGTATGAGTTTGTGAATAGTATAAGAAAATTCATTTCTGCTCCAGATAATAAAAATGACCGCGGTAACCTAGTGGGCAAGGTAATGAACTCGTGGCCAGCATGTCATGAGTTCGAGCACAGTACCGCAGAAGACCCGCTATGTAGGGGGGAGATGCACGAAAAACCTATCAATGCTCACACTTTCTCCTGTTGGTGTGGTGTGGAAGTTGGGAAAGGGGGTGCCAGCTCAGGTGTCGTTCTCGTCACTTGACCATAGCTCAAAATTACGAGGTCCGTCTCCAAAATCCCTCGAGTAGCTGATTAGTGTGACGTTAATATTTACTAACTCGAGATAATAAATGTGTTGAAAATAAATCTTGAATTATCCACGTATAATAAATCTCGAATTTTCAACTTCACGACTCCTAGGATTCGTGGAAAGGGATGACTGTAAGTTGATATCTTATCTGCACCCCTTTGTCTGAACTGGAAATTGATCAATCAAGAGTTCATTAGGGATATAAACATATTTATCTTAAATTAACATTTCATTCAGTACTTTTTATAACACTAATTAACACAATTCAAAACAAAAAAACTGTAGAATTGGCTAATGTCTTTTTCAAATCCTACATAATTTTATTCTTTTTTTCCCCTTACATTTATATATATATACATCTGTGTAAAATAATTATATCGATTTTTTTTTATTTTCCCTAACCTGGATATAAGATGCAAATATTCTTTTCAATGGAAATGAGTGATTTCCATTTTGTACAATTTATATTTTAATATTCGAACCCTATTCAACTACAATTATAGCAAAAATTATAATTGACATAGTTTAAATATCCATGTAAAAAGTGAAATTGAATTTGCATTCAGACAATGATTAAATAAAAATTATGTGCTCCTTAATCCATTGTCTTCTAATAAAAGTTCATAAACATTTAGAAACATGTAAATCTCAAAAACTCGGAAAATGATTTTAAAAATATTTTACTATTACTAAAGGTTGAATATTATAACAAAAAACTGCAAAATTTTAAAATGAAAATGTTAAAAAAAAAA
>BMAV01005544.1:286297-301413 GCA_019973955.1 Trichonephila inaurata madagascariensis | reverse complement strand
TATATAGGAATATAACATATAGATTATCTTCTTAGGGAATAAAAATTGTCCATCCAATGTAATTTTAAAATTCATTTGCTTACAACAGAAGTGTTATTTGGTTTATGGAACAGTTCACTGGTCATGAATACGAACAGTGGACTTTCAATAAAACCATAGTTTCGAGTTAAACGAAAATGATCTTTAAATTCCTAACTCTAATATCCAAGTTAAAAAAAGAGAACGAACTATGGTTTCATCCTTGTCACTGAAACGCAGTTCATATTTATATAGTTACGAGACATTTCCTACCCAAATTAAAACTTATATATGTGTGTGATTCTGAACCAGTCACTTAATTCTTCTATTGTAATATTATTATTTTGATAAATAGATAGATTCACTGAAATAGATAACTTAGGAAGGGATGGGCGCATCTCGAAAAAAAAATTACTTGTATAATTAAAATACTATACTACAATGAACTCAAACATTGAATAACAGATACACTTCTAAAATAAATTAATATAGAGTAGGTTACAGAAGTCATTCATATAAAACCTCATATTGTAGATAATTACACACAAATTCAATGTTCAATATTATTCAACCAACCATATAGAAATAAATCTTTTGCGAAAAAAAATTCACAGGTCACAAAAAACAGAAAATAATAAATTAACTTTTAATTTGTTCGTATTCGTTTAGTTATAATAATCATTACATTAATTGCCGTCCAGTTGATTCGAACAGCTAAACTATTTTTTAGCACTTGAAAGCAATTAATCGTGTAAATGTAATTCAATAATTGGTCCAATGCATTAGATATCTAAATTCTACAAGGATATAATGCTTAATTTTTTAAAGGAATTTACAAGACGACTCTTTCTAAGCTTATAATATCCTAATTTGTATTATTTGACGAGTCCTAAAATTCTTTGCGTATTTAAAGAAGGAAAAAAAATCTTTGTGTTCATCTTTAAATTTGACACTTTTGGGGGGGAGGAGCTAAATTCTGTGTTTCATTGCAGAATTTCATGATGAAATTATTCATTCAAGTATCTTGATAAAATAAAATTTAAAACTTGTTTATTAAGTCATCAAATGCTTTTTTTCTACTAAACATAATTAATACAAAAATATGTTAACAAACTTTGTATAAAGAGTTTTAAATGAGAGTTTAAAATGTTTTAAAGAGCTTCAGTTTTGTTTATTTACTTTACTGTTCATTTTATGCAAGTACATACAAAATACTATGTTTTATTAAATGTTTGGAAATTCTACATCGTCTGAGTTATTTACGTATGCTTTAAATTTTGATTTTTAAAAATTTAAATACTTAATTTTCCTTTACTCCTTATAGTGACTGCGTTAGCCTAGTGGTTATGGTAACGAACTCGAGGCTAGAATGTTTCCAGTTCCAATGTAAATATTTTCCCATGAATAATACATTTTATATGAAATATATAGTGGTTAGTGGCGCTGATTGCTGTGCCGTTGGGCCTGAGTTCAAATCCCGGAGAAGGCATGGATACTTGTAAATGAAGAGTGCCTTTGCGGCATGGGGGTACTCTAAATAGCCGTCGAGCTACAAGTCTTCTCGTGAGGCTGGTGGAAGAGGAAGAGAGATGGGAGGTCCCTGATCACCCCCAAAATTGGGGTGGAATAGAGCCAAATCGTACTGTCACCTGTATGGTGCTCAAAGCTGAGGAAAACGACAGGCGTAAATCTAGCCCCTTGCCATGATGTTAATATCGGTTACTGTCGATCAGGTGGCATAAGTAACAATAAGAGAATTTTTCACCAGAGAATAAATTTTTATGCACGGGAATGTATCGCACAAATGTCCATAATTGCAGTTTTCTAATGAATAAAAGAAAGAAAATGAAAGCTATTGATTTTAAAGCGTTAAAAACTAAACTTTTAAAAATGAGTAGATTTCTTTGAATAAATTGATTAAACCAATATTTAAATTCAGCCTGAAAGATAAGTGTAAACAATGTTTAAAACAAAAACGTTCCTGTTCTTTCCGATCTGTGATTTTATTCCTTAAAAATTTCTCAGTATGATTGACTGCGTATAAAACGTGAATTCGCTTGCAGTAATTTACTTAATTTATTTACTTTATTTATAATCATGATTTCTGTACAATATGAGGAGAATTAATTCATAACACAGAAATGTATAATATGTTCTAAGCCTTAGCTTAATATAGTATTTATACTATGAAAGCCATTCTCAAAATATTCTTTGAATTATTGATTTACGCATGGATAACAAATTAACTAAAAATAATATTACCGTAAAAGATGTGATATGGTTGCTCTATGGTGACCATATCTTTGACTGTCAGAGTGAATTAGATATGTGGGATTGTCAAAATGAATAGACATTTTAAAATTCTTAATATTACTTTATTAAGAATATAACTTAAATCTCTAATAATTTAGATAAATTTTAATAAGTGAGAATCTAATAAACCAAACACACAGCAACAGTTAAACTGGATCGCGTAACTTAGTCCACTTATCTAAATAATTATATTATCCGCCTACTTTCAATTCTGATAATATTACAAGTCCTAATATCAAATAATCAGTCCTACCTTTATCCAAAATAAGGTTCTATCACGGTACGAGATGTCTGGGTGCACGTGCAATGGTATGCACCTTGTATCAATGGCTGAATATCCTGTAACTTTTTGATAAGTCGTCAATTAACACTCGTATCTCTTCCAAACATAACTTTCCCTAAATTGCCATTCTGCTTACTGAAACTTCTGTTTTTTTAAAAGCTATCTTATTTGCATTTCATAATCGTATTTCACTTCTTTGATTTGAGTTGGAAAAGATTTGCCATTAATCATGGCCATCAAAGAACCCAGAGGTTATGTTACAGAAAAGACGCTTGAGCCCTTCACACTCCCTCCAAGAAGCAAAACGTGATTTATTCGAGGGTCTTTAATGGCCCTTAAGGAATTACGTGCCTAAATTTTTATTTCTGAATCTCCTTACTTTTTCCAAGTTTTATTTAAATTTAAACCTCGAATCCTTATTATAACTATTAATTTTCAATATTAAACTTAAACTGTAATTTTCATTATTCATTTGAAATTTTAATTTTTAATATTACTCCTTAATTTAAACTCTTGACAGCCACAATAAAATTTACTCAATTAATTAGACCAACATCAACAGCCATGCATTTCAATTTTATGGTAGATTCTCACTTTTACAACAAATATGGGTATAGCATATTAATCTTGTAGGATTTACAAAAAAAAATTTGCTTCTATTTATAATCTTCTTCAGTTTAACATTTGTTATATATCCATTATGTTACAATTTCAAAACCTGCTTCCTATTCAGAATTCAGGGTCAGTCACCCTCAAATAAAAATTCTTCAAGTTACTTGGCAAAATCTATATTCACATAATACCAGTATATTTCACAATTTTTATACATTATATATCACTTTTAAATTACAACAAATTCTTATCTACACACTTCATCTGGTTCTTCCATAAAATTCCCATTAAAGAGCTGCGCTGCGCCGTTATTGTTATTGTTAGAATCCTGACTACGGCGCGCTTCTTTGAACCATATGTACATTAATATGAAACAATATAACAATATATATATACACACACACACTATAAAATTACAAACATTTTTCAGTAAATCATTAAAACAAATAACCAAAGGAATTGTCGCATCTCAACGAAGTCATACATCGAAGTAAGCAAATGCATGATTACAATTGTTTTCTCCATCAATTGAGAAAAAAATTTTACAAGTCAAAAGTTAAAAAAAAAAATATATATATACACTCATTGTAGTGTCAACTTTTTCTTGAATTATAATTTTTAAACACCGCTCGAGACTTCCTTCTTTGCAATAATTCTTCCGACCACTTGTTGGGAAGAACATAAAATGAAACAATACAACCCGATTTTTATGGCTTGTCGTCTCCTACTAGGACTTCCAGCGACAGTGTGCTGTTATTTTTCGCTCCTCTTCTCATTTCTCTGGTGCTCTTTGATCCCGTCTGTTGCCTGATGTAGGGTCTGTAGTTTTCTCTTTGGCTTTTCCTAGCTTGATTTGACTTCACTCCATTGGCCGTTTGGGACTCCTGGTCCTGTTTCTTGCGTGATCTGAGATTATACTTTTCTCTATCTTGAACCACTACTCCATCCTTTCGGTTCCTCTTCCTACTTATATAAATATTATTTGATGACAATGGTCTTTTATTTATTTTATTGGGTACACGTTTCTGCAACTTTCTTTGTAGTCCACTTGACCAAGATCCATGCGATCGTTTATATCCCACTCTTTCCTGTCGCTTTCTTTTAATTTTTGTCTTATTACTGGAAAAAGAGCTAGGTAGTGATCTGATAAGTGATCCGCGCTTATCGGCTCTATCTGTGTGTTTCTCACATTGATTTGACTTAAGATTTATCCCTTTTTCCTCTAACTCACGCTTTACATCAGGCCCTTTCTTCTTACCATATTGCGACTCATTTGATCTTCGTTGTACGTCTTCCAAACTACTCGTTTCCTGACGTGAACTAATGCTATCCGAGCTACCTGTTCCTATCTCAATCTCGTCACATTTCCTATGACGATATATTCTTACTTGATCAACATTGACGGTTAACCTTTATCCTGACCGCCATATTATAACATTATTATTATTTCTTACTTCTAACACTCTATACGGACCTTCAAATTTTTGTTTAAACTTAGCGCAAATTTTGTTAGCTGCTGAACTTAAAGGGTGTGCTTCTAATAAGACCCAGTCATCCACCTTAATTCATACATCACGCCTGCGTCTATTACAATATTTTACCCATCTTTCATGTTTAGTTTTTGTGTTTCGTCTAGCTTCATCAAACAATTTTTCAATATCTCTTACTGCAAATTCATTTCTGTCCGAAAGCATGACTAGCTTTTGAAATGGGGTAATCAACTTTTGACCGAAAAATAATTCCGCAGGGGTTTTTCCCGCCGTTTCATTCACTGCAGTACGAAAAGCATGTGCAAACTCGCGTAAGAATTGGTCCCATGTATCGTGTTGATCATTTATATAATTTGCAATCATTTGCACCAGATCACGATTCACGCGTTCGGTTCTATTTGCCTGAGGTCTATATACAACAGTCTTCACATGCCTTATGCCTAATCTTTCACTTAAATGTTAAAAAATTTCGGATATAAATTGGGGACCGTTATCACTTATTAATTTTATTGGAGTTCCAAAATGCGATTTAAAATTATCAAGTCGAGGCCTTTTTAAGAGGTATAATTTCAACCCATTTGTAGAAATGATCGGTAATTACTAAAACATATAGATTACGTCTCACTCTCAATGTAGGATACGGACCTAACAAATCTAACGTAACTATCTCATTTGGATAAGTTGATACAATCGGATTTAATCGACCAGCTGATAACGCGTTTTTATAATTAGTAACTTGGCACATATGGCATGTAGAGGCATATAGATCAATGAAATTTCTCATATAAGGGAAATAACAAACGTCCCTTCTTTTATAAAAAGTTTTAAATTGGCCAAACTGACCAGCTATTGGCTTGTCATGAAATTCTCTCATGATTTCGTTTCTTAAAGATTTTGGAATGTATACACTCATTTCACCTAACGACGTTGCGTATTTCGCATAAAACAACAAGCCTTCAATTAAACGAAAGTCGCGGGAACAATTCTCACATATCGTCGGATTAACTTAGTTATCTTCCGGGATTCTAAATATCTATACATATGACCTAATTCTGGGTCATTCTTTTGGTCTGTTATTAACTGTTCTCGTGACGTAAGTACTAGATCTTTGATTATTGCACAATTAACTTTCTCTCATTTATACTTTCAACCGGGTTTCTGGATATAACATCCGCCACCGCATTTTAAGTTCCAGGTCTATGTTCCCATTCTATATTAAATTCTGCTAATTTTGAGTGCTCATCTGATCATCCTACTCGACAAATTTTTCCCATGAGTTAAACGTGTTAAAGCAGCGTGATTAGTAATAACTTTAATAGGCAGTGATCCTAAATATGTTCTGAATTTATTCAGCTCCCACACTACAGTATAATTCCTCGCAGCGTTGCTCAGAATAAGCGAAGCAAATATAACCGGTCTTTGTTCTTGATTTAGAACTGCTCCCAAACCTATTGAGCTTGCATCTGTAAATAACTCGAAAGGCTTTTTGAACGCCGGCAATTTTAAAACTGGCGCCTTTGTTATGGCCGCCTTGACCACGTCGAATGCCTTCTGCGCATCAATGGACCAGAAGAATTTTTTTAAATTTTCGTTTAATATTATAAAGGGGTTCGCAAAGATCAGCATAATTTTTAATAAATTTCGCGTACCACTGGGACATACCCAAAAACTTGAATACCTCCTTTGAATTCCGTGGTGGTTTCATGTCGAGTATGGCTCGAACCTTTGTCTCATCCTTTTTGATTCCTTCCTTACTAATAATTAATTCTAAATACTTCAATTAATCGCACCCAAATTTACATTTATCCTTATTTAATGTCAATCCTGCATCTTGCAATAACGAAAAAACCTCCATTAAATGCTCAACATGCTGAGTGAACGATGGAGACGCAATGATAACGTCATCCATGTAAACACTCACAAACTTCCCTTCAGGATTAGGTCAATTGCCTTTTGAAAATTGGAAGCCTCCTCTGATATGTAATCTACCAAGTCTGCCTGCGACATCTTTAGTTCTAAATTTTTGTGGTTTTTTAACAAATCGTAAACAAAATCCATTGGTTCCTGATTCCTTCCCTGCTGGGATGCATAAAACCTCGCTTCTAAATCTTTCTTATTCTTTATAGCGGGGAATGTTTTTGCTAATTCTGCTTTTAGCTGCGCGAAATCCGTGGCGGTATCCTGCACTAACACTGATCCGAATATCTAAAACCAATATTGGGCTCTTTCCTGGAGATGACCTTTCAAATAAGCACATTCTAAATCACTAGGTATTTCTAGTAATTTTATTTGATTGTCTATTGTGCCTCCAGGAATTCTGTCACGTTCTCCAACTCGGAAAAGCACATTTGTGGTAAAATACCAAACCCACTTGAGTTTCCTACCCCAGGGTCATATAAATTAAATCTGTTCGGGCGCCATTGTGATATGGTCATTCTATGGCGACCATATCTTTGATTGTCAGCGTGAATTAGAGGTGTGGGATTCTCGAAATGAATCGACATTTTAATATTCTTAATATGACTTTATTAAGAATATAACTTAAATTTCTAATAAATTGGATAAACTTATATTAAGTGAGAATAAACCAAACACACAGCTGTAGTTAAACCTAATCGCGTAACTTTGTTCACTTATCTTGTGACATAGCCATCTGTCGATAGCTATGTCTTGGGGGTTCCGCGTAAGTTAGAGGTGTGGGATTATCGGAAGGATATGAGACATTCTATAATTCTAAATATGACTTTTATTAAGAATCTAACTTAAATTACTTAGATAACGAACAAACTTATATTAAGTGAGAATAAACCAAAGTACGCCGATTCAATTAGGTCAGATCGCGCAATTAGATCACTTATCAATATATATTATATCTGCCTAATCTCGATTCAATAATATACTAGCGTTCAGAATACAATCTTCCTACCTTAGAGGAATAATCAACGATCCAATCCACTTCAGATATTTAGGGTAGACGCGAGCGCAATAGAATGCACTTTGTACAACGGGCGTGATCTCCGTGATTCCTGAGTAGCCGTCTAAACACACTTCCAACTGTTCCACACTAAGCTTTCTCTAAGATTGCCATTCCTTCTCACTAAACTTTCTATCCTTTTAAAGGTTATCTTATTTGCATTGTTGCTTCGTTTTTACTTCTTGGATTTGGGTTGGAAAAGTTTTGCCATTAATCGTGGCCGTCAAAGAACGTAGGAGTTATGTTAGAAGAAGAACGCTAGAGATGTCACAATCTAAATAATTATATTATCCGCCTACTTTCAATTCTGATAATATTACAAGTTCTAGTACCAAATAATCAGTCCTACCTTGAATCAAGGTAAGGTTCAATCACTTTCAGAGACACTTTTAGGCACGCGTGCAATAGTATGCACCTTGTAGTAATGGCTAGAAATCTGATAATGTTTGGTAGGCCATCAATTCACACATCTATCTCTTCTAAACATAACTTTCTCTAAATTGCCATTACGCTTACTAAAACTTCTGTTCTTTTAAAGGCTATCTTATTTGCATTTACAACTGCATTTCACTTCCTGGATTTGGGTTGGAAAAGATTTGCCATTAATCTTGGCCGTCAAAGAACCCAGAGGTTATGTTAGAGAAAGGACGCGTGAGCCGTCACAAGCTGAACTATCAAAAGCATTCCCCGCTATAAGGAATAAGAAAGATTTGGAAGCGAGGTTTTATGCTTCCCAGCAGGGAAGGAATCAGGAACCAACGAATTTTGTTTACGATTTGTTAAAACTCCACAAAAATTTAGAACTAAGGATGTCGCAGGCGGACTTGGTAGATCACATTTTTGTTAGAATCGAACCACAAGTTCAGGACTATGTGGAGGTCCGAAATCCACAAAACATGGCACAACTTTTGAAAACCTTGGCTAAATTTGAAGAGAGTTATTCTTGCAAATCAACGCGGGGTTCGCAGAATAGTGATAATGTGGAAAGAAAGGGTCGAAATGAGCATAGGATGTCTAATGTTGATGATAATCGCAGAAATTGTAGAAATTCAGAAGTTGGGTGTAGACCAAATAATGGCGGAAATGATTATAGGGGTAACTAAGAAAATGGCCGTCAAGGAAAACATTGGTTAGATAGTAGGAAAAGATTTCAGAACGATGACCTCAGATTCAACGAAAGGGGATACCAATTTAGAAAGGAAGATCGAAATGATGATTTTAATAGAGGGGACCGCAGAAATAGAGTTTCGAGTGAGAATTTCAGTCGAGGCAATAGGATGCAAAGGGAACGATTGAATGTTTTGAAATTTAATGAGGTTCAAAGTAATCAAAAGAACTCGGCCGTGGATATACCGATTAAACTTTCTGCACTATGTATATCACCAGTGGAATTTCCATATGTTCCTTTTTTATTAAATGACACATTTTTAAGTGCTTTAGGGGACACTGGAGCGGATAAATCATTTATATCTGAGGAAATATATAAAAAATATTTTTTTTTATAAGCAAGTAAGAAAATCGCGTGCTCAGGTGATCACAGCACAGGGAGCGAAATGTCAGAATATAGGAATTGTAGAATTAAATATTCGAAATAGGCAGTTTGAAAAACCTTTGTTGTTTCATGTGCTGACAGATTTGGAATACCCATTTATTCTTGGGGTAGATTTCATAAGTGGATCAAAGATTGTTTTAGACTTTGATCGAAAATCGTTGAAGATTCCCGATTCGCAAATAGATAAGGTGGTTAAAACAATTGAGGAAGAAAATGTAGAAATAGAGATCTGTCTGAGAAAAAGTTGGAGGATAAGCAAAAACAGGAGTTACAAAATTTGTTTAGTAGATTTAAGGGATTGTTCTCATATAAACCAGGTCTTACTCATGTTTTATATAATGAAATTGATACGGGAGATAGTCCACCGGTTGTTTCAAGACCGTACAGGTATGATCGGCAAAAACAAGCGATACTCGAATTCCATATAGAGAAAATGTCGCAAGAAGGAACCACAGTTCCAATTCAATCCCCGTACGCGTCACCTGTTGTGTTATGTAAGAAAAATAATGGGTCACCACCGGATAATCCGGAAGCATATATATTTGCGGTTGACTCTAGGAAACTTAATTCGGTCACGAAGTATCCACGCTATCCCTTACTCTTAATAGATGATTTAATAACGAATATCCCCTATACGACAATAATGTCATCTCTTGATCTAAGAAGTGGGTACTTTCAAATGGCAGTAGACCCCAGTGATATTGTCAAGACCGCGTTCGTAGTAAAAAGTGGCACCTGCGCATTTCGGCGTATACCATTTGGTTTATCAGGGACGGCTCCCAATTTTCAGAAGGCAATTGACCTAATCCTGAAACCGGTGATAGGGAAGTTCGTGAGTGTATACATGGATGACGTGATAATCTCGTCTCCATCGTTCTCTCAACATGTCAAGCATTTAAGGGAAGTTTTTAGGCTATTACGAGATGCAGGATTGACGTTAAATATGGAAAAATGTAGATTCGGTTGTGATGAATTGAAGTATTTAGGATTGATTATTAGTAAATAAGGAATAAAAACGGATGAGACAAAGGTTCGAGACATACTTGAGATGAAACCACCGCGTAATATAAGGAGGTATCCAAGATTTTGGGGATGTCTCAGTGGTACGCGAAATTCATTAAAAATTATGCTTATCTTTGCAAATCCCTTTATAATCTTAAACGAAAATTTAAAAAAAAAATTCTGGTCCATTGAGGCGCAGAGAGCATTCGATGCGGTCAAGGCTGCTATAACAAAGGCGCCAGTTTTAAAATTGCCGGATTTTAAGAAGCTTTTCGAGTTATTTACAGATGCAAGTTCAATAGGTTTGGAAGCGGTTCTAAATCAAGAACAGAGACCAGTTGTATTTGCTTCGCGTACTCTGAGCAAAGCTGAGAGGAATTATACGGTAACCGAGAGATAATGTTTAGCAGTAGTGTGGGCGCTGAATAAATTTAGAACATATTTAGGATCACTGCCGATTAAAGTTATTACTGATCACGCTGCTTTAACACGTTTAACTCAAAGGAAAAAATGTGTCGAGTAGGATGATCAGATGCGCACTCAAATTGGCAGAATTTAATATAGAATGGGAACAAAGACCTGGAACTCAAAATGCGGTGGCGGATGTTTTATCCAGAAACCCGGTTGAAAGTATAATAGGAGAGAAAGTTAATTGTGGAATAATCAGAGATTTAGTACTTACTTCGCGAGAACAGTTAATAATAGAGCAAAATAATGACTCAGAATTGGGTCATATCTATAGATATTTAGAAAACCCGGAAGATAACTCAGTTAATGCGACGATATGTGAGTATTGGCCCCACGACTTCCGTCTAATTGAAGGCTTGTTGTTTTTTACGAAATACGCAACGTCGTTAGGTGAAATGTGTGTATAAATTCCAAAGTCTTTAAGAAATGAAATAATGAGAGAATTTCACGACAAGCTCATAGCAGGTCATTTTGGTCGATTTAAGACTTATCATAAAATAATATACGTTTGTTAATTCCCGTATATGAGAAAATTTATTGATCAATATGTCTCTGCATGCCATATGTGCCAAGTTAATAATTATAAAAACGTGTTACCAGCTGGTCGATTAAATCCAATTGTATCAAATTATCCAAATGAGATAGTTACGTTAGATTTTTTAGGTCCATACCCATATTTGTTGTAAAAGTGAGAATCTACCATGATTAAAATGCATAACTGTTATAATTGGTCTCATTTATTGAGTAAAATTTATTGTGGCTGTCAAGAGTTCAAATTAAGGAGGAATATTAAAAATTAAAGTTAAGATGAATAATGAAAATTAAAGTTTACGTTGAATATTGAAAATTAATAGTTAAAATGAGGATTCAAGGTTAAAATTTAAATAACACTTGGAAAGTGAGGAGATTAAGAAATAAAAATTTAGGCACGTAATTTCTTAAAGGCCATTAAGACCCTCGAATAAATCACGTTTTGCTTCTTGGAGGGGTTGTGATGTGCTCACGCGTCTTTTCTTTAACATAACCTCTGGGTTCTTTGACGGCCAAGATTAATGGCAACTCTTTTCCAACCAAAATCCAAGAAGCGAAATGCGAATAATAAATGCAAATAAGATAGCTTTTAAAAAAAAACAGAAGTTTTAGTAAGCTTAATGGCAATTTAGGGAAAGTTATGTTTGGAAGAGATACGAGCGTGAATTGACAGCCTATCGTAAAGTTACCGGGATAACCAGCCATTGCTACAAGGTGCATACCGTTGCACGCGCGTCCAGACGTTTTCGTACAGTGATAGAATCTTGTTTTGGATTAAGGTAGGACTGATTATTTGATAGTAGGACTTGTAATATTATTAGAAGGGAGAGTAGGCGGATAATATAATTATTTAGATAATGTGGTCTAAATTACGCGATTCGGTTTAACTATCAATGTGTGTTTTGGTTCATTATAGATTCTTGCTTATATAAATTTATCTAAATTGTTAGAGGTTTAAGTTATATCTTAACAAAGTCATATTAAGAATTTAAAATGCCTGTTCATTTTGAGAATCCCACTCCTCTAGCTCACGCCGACAATAAAAGGTAGGCCCACAAAAGGGGGCGGGGCCATATCACAGCTTATTCAATTGAACTTTATGGATAGAGTGGTTACTATTAGAATAGGAATTAATCTATAAAGATAGATTCAGTGTTAATTGCGCTATTTATCAGTAATACGTGTTGCGTCTACTCACTCTTGATCATTATCCTCTTAGGCTAGTATTGTTGTTGTATTGTATATAAATTAAGATCATAAACTGATTTTAGTATGGCGTTCTTCTTTCTTTTCCTCAGACATAGGTCGCATGAATAGTGGAGAAAGGGTATCCCCAACGTAGAGGACACCCCACATTATTTAAATTTATATTTTTAGGGCCGTAAAGGGAACCCTTAGATTGAGCGGGGCCGTGATATGGACTTTGAAACTCGTTAGATTGAACGTACATCAGCCCATCTTTGCCTAAAGGGTTTTCAGTAGGATGCGGACTCCAACCCACGACTTGACAGAAGCACCCCCAAACTCGAGTTTGCGTTCATGACCACTGAGTTACGAGGCCACGTTCTATAGGCGGAATGAACGACTTGAGAAACGCGCTACAGTAACAATCGGATTATCGATATTTCCATTGAATGCACAGGAGTATACAATTCTATTCATATTAAATTTTTAAAATCCTCTTGTGCCGCTTACATTTTAGTGTACACATGAAGTATTTAGAAATTATGCTCTTTCTATTCCAGTGTATATTCGGTCTTGCTTTTGGCAACATATTTGGGGAACGGCATATTTTTTACTTGAGACGTGATCTATTAACTGAACTTTTATTTTAATTTTGATGATTCATTCTTACAATAAGTGAATGAAATGTTTTTTTTTTATTTCTTAAAAATGCTGCTCATAATATGATATAAAGGTGTAAATTTTTATAGTATATCTCAAATATTACTTTAATAACTTGATAGCCTTAGTTTTTACTTATTATTTCAGATTTTATTTACTTATTATTTCAGATTTTATTATTTGTTTCTTTTTATTTGATAAAAGTTGATCCAGTAAACTTTAAAATTGTCTGTCATTTTTTTTAATATTCCTGATTATGTTTTATATATTGATTATATATGACGTGACACACATTTGGTGATATATCACCAATTACGTACTTGCTAAGGATATTATTAGATGTTAGACATAGTGTGAAACGATAAGCTGCTTGAAATGACTTAATATTGCCAGAGTGTTAGGATACGCGAAAGGGTTAAAGTAATAAGTAATTTTACAACTTTCTTTAAAATATTTTTTCAGTTATGAGAATAATTTTTAAAAAGCAGTTTTAAATGGTTTTATTTAGCTATACTTAGTATAAAATAATTAATACAAGCACATTATATTTTACAGATCTTAAATACACACAGATATCATTTAATACAGAATACTAATTTTAAAAAAACCCGCCTTTTAAAAAGTTTATATTCTGAAAATTCAGTTTTGGGGTGCAGAATTTTTAAAATATAAATTTTGTTTCATTTACTGCTATATTTTAAATATTTATTTTTTAATTTTTTTTAGTTTAATTTTTATTGATTCACATTAATGATGTTTGCTTACATTTTATACCAAACACGCAATATTGATTAAACTCTGCTTTTAATTTTGTTAATAATTATTACCATAATTTTAATTAACTGGAAAATGGCTAAAACACGATAATTATTATTTGTAAGAGAATATAGATAATCCTATTTTTTTTATTAGAAAGCTGTTGATTTTTAAAATTACTTTCGGGGTATTATTTACACGCACTTTGTGATAACATTTCATATTGATTTAACTATCCATATTTTGATACTCAAAAAACTTCCATGTATTTATGAGCAAAGTTTGTTAAGTATATAAGTAAGGAAAATTTTAGTTTGCCCGCCTCCAATATATTTTATAAAAATTTTGCAACCTTTAACAAATATTCTTCATTAGCATTATAAAAAAAATCACATGAAATAATTACAATGCTTTTTAAAAAAGTACTGTACGTTTTCATAGAAATATTCTCTTTATATGTTTATATAAAGAGCCAGCAATAAAAAAAAAAAAAAAAAAAACATAATGCATACTAGATAAATACATTAATGTTACCATAAAATAAAAATAAATTTTATCATCGTACTTTGTTGAATATTATTTTGTTTACTTTTTTAATAAAGTATATGTTAATGACAGAAAGCAAGAAATGTAGATTTAGAAGAATGAAGTCTGAGAATACTTTTTTCCAAGTATGTCAAGAAAGTTATGAAATTTTTGTAAAAAGAAGAGAGAAATATTTTAATTTGTAACTTGTTTAATGTTCGAAAGATGGCGCTGCATAAAAGATTTTTAAGTTCAATATTTAACGAGTACAGTACACAGAAGGAAACTTTTTGGTTTTAGACAAAATTTGAAATTGCATGAAAAGAATGTTTTTTTGTTGAAACAAGTATAATTATGTGGGAAAAATGTCCAGATTCTGGATAAAGTTTCATAAAAAGACACATTTAAAAAAAAATAGAAAAGAAAAAGCTCAGTAGGGGAAATAAGTGAGCTACAGTAAAAATAGATATTTATTTGTGAAAGTATTATGTAAACTAATAAATATATAATTTATTTTTCTAGACTTAGGTATTATCTCCCCCCCCCCCACACACACACCCGGGTACCCTAAAAAGCACTACTTAATGTGAAAGAGAGATATTATACAAAATATTCTCAATATTATTACAAAAGAGAATCGAACTTCTGTAACAAAATTGGAATTCTTATCCGTTGCTGACATGTATTGTTAGAAGAATCATCAAATTTAATGTTAGAAATGCACGATTTGATTAAGAAAATATAAAT
>BMAV01005544.1:273856-286197 GCA_019973955.1 Trichonephila inaurata madagascariensis | reverse complement strand
CCCCCCCCCCCCCCCCCGCGCAATAATAATAATAATAATAATAATAAATAATGGAACTGTAAACTTTCCTGGCAATTTCATAGATCAAATGTGTGCTGACTTCTGCAAAGACTGAGGGATACAAGTATTCCTTAGGAGGATCGAAATTTATAGCCAGAAAATCTGGTTAAGTCCAGCTTATCCGGGTCCTTCTGGGTCCTTGGGCACCCGCCCCAAGCGCCCAATGGATAAACCAGCACTGCATTAGTTTAAGTTTTTCAACGGTCAAATCTAATCTTGAATCTAAGCTTTCATTAATCAAGCAGATTTTTTTCCTCAATTTGATATTAAATACAATTGAAAAATATTTCAGGTATTAATCAGACTAAGACTGTACATATGAAATATTTCTGGTTATTGATAATGTGACTATCATAGATATAACTACCTTCACAAATAGCTTTCTTAAATTGATAAATAATTATTTCAAGCAAAACTTTTAATTTTTAATGTATAAAGTTATAAAACTGTGAAGTATTTAAGTTAAGGAAAAAGAATTTACACTTATTTTATTCAAGGAAAAAATGAATTGACAATCAGAGATATGAGTATTGTTAGTGGCTGCTATATCTACAGGTTAAGAAAAAAATTGTGTTGGAACATTTTTTTATTCAGATAAGTATTCTGAATACAGGTCTAATGCTCAATGGCGTAGCTAGTCTTGAATGAGCCTACTATCAAAGTTACTTGGTAGCCCTTTCTAGGGGCCACTCAACATTTTGAAATTTTTTACTTTTAAGTTTTGGGGCTCCAAATCTTGGGGGCCCCATATCATTAATACGCTTGTACCTACGCCCCCTCTAATGTTTCAATAATAGGCAAATATACCCTTAATGTAGTTAATTCCGAGGACCTAATCTGAAATTTGATTTTATTTCAGATAGGCTTTAATCAAACCAAAATCAAGAGAAGATTCCAGTGTAAGACGTGCAGAGTAAGATGAAGAGAACGCCTTAGTTTAAATTCATACCATCAAGTAGCACCACCTTACGCATTTTACAAAGATAGATACTAAAAACTGGTACAATAAAGACTGCTGCTATTTAATTAATTTTTATATGTTATTTGTTATTTTATTTCATAAGTTGTAATTTTCAAAAACTTTGAACACGAGATCTCTTTGGAACTAACGAGAAAGAGAAATGATTATTCTTTGCATTATATGGCTAACCTTAGACAATGTTCTGATAGTTATTCTATTTTTATTTTATTCTTGCTAATCCTACCACAAAAATCAGACTTCTAATTTTGTCAATCAGGGTAAATCCCTATCCAATCTTTTTTTTTTTTTTGTTTGATTGCGTTTTTTTTTATTTATGATGTTGTTTGTTTCATTTTTGGGGGCCTTTAAAGACTATACTACATTGAAGACTGCGACAACTTCATAAACATTCCTCAAGGACAAGCCACTCCCCACAAAAAAAATTCTTAAAAAGAAAATTGCTTATTTTTAGGTGACTGCCTACCTTCGGACCCAATTTTTTTTATAAAAACAAATTTTTGAAACAAATTGAGTGCTTTTAGGAAGAAAAATAATTTTAAAAAAATATGTAAATACACATAAAAATTTTTATATATTGTAGTTTTAGAAAAATTGGTTGTTTTCAAGGAAATTTTATACCAAATTTTTACTAAAACGAGTAACACTGTATAAGAATTTCTAATAAAATTATCATAATTTTCTTTATACACAGCATACATATTACGGTTCTCTTCAAAATGAACCAAAATCTAAGGGAAATATTAAAATACAAAAAAATTACAGACAATTATACAAAATATTATGAAAATTTTGATATTTCTTAAGTTTTTTCTTTATAAAAACTACCTTAAAGGAAAAAAATATTTAACTTACAACAAAACTTATGGTCCACTTCATGAAAAATAGTATAATAAACGTTCCCACAAAATTTCAAAACGTTATCTGGTTTGATTCATAATACATCATGTATCTGATAATGAGTTTCTTTCGAAAACATAATTTTGAGAAAAACTCATTTAAAGTTTTATCTTACTGCCCTTCTGCATAGAGTTATGTTTTTTAAAATCACTCTAACTTTTTATTTCTATTTCGCGTAAAGGAAAAAGAAAAAAATGTTTTGGAAAGAAAAATTTTAAAACAATAAAATTTTGAAATAAAAAAAAATGCCTTGTGTAGACGAAAAACGACATTTTCAAGGTAGGCAGTCACCATAAATTAGCTACGGTCGGTAACATGCTTAATTAATTTGAAGAATGGGAAATCGAGCCTTATAATTTCAATGCTTTTAACGCGCATAATTTGACTGCTGTGAAAACCCAAAGGCCATGTAAGAACAAGCTGTGAGTAGTTTGTCCTGCGAGTTATAATATCTGTGTTAACCATTCATTGAAAAACTTTAAAGAATGTTCCATATACCACAGACAGCAGCAAAAAGGATTATACAGACTTTAAAAGAGGAAAATTTGAGTGTGATTTTTGTTAGTAAAAACACTTATTTGTTGAATTATACTACTAATTTATTGCGAACTAAAAAATGTCAACTCAATAACTCTTTTGTTATATTCTGCTTAAGAAAAAATGCAATATAACAATTAATTTTATTTAAAGTACCGCCTTATGTTAAACATTAAAAATGTTTTCAAATTTCATCCGAATTATCATCTTATCTCGATACTGTGACAAGATGACAATTTTGCGTCACTTTTTGGAATAAAAAAAAATCGTCGATTATATTAAAATAAAAATTGCTCCATCTAGGTACAATACTTTAAAGTTCATTCTAATAATAAATGCAAAGAAATATAATTTACATAAAAATGAAATAGCATTAGCTCATTGTTATTGTCAAATTACCGCTGTTTCCCTTATTCGTTTACTCTGGCGGGCATTTAAAGAATGCTAAATAAATTCTCACAATTTTTTTCATTTCCAAGGGCATAAGAAAATGACCAACTCTTACAATAAAACAAGAAACACACAAAAATAAAAAGCAAGAGAAAAAACCCTATGTCCCATCAGCACATGTCTAGCGTGAGTGAGTGAATATTAACGTCGCACTGTTCAACTACACGAGGGCTTTTGGCGACGGACCACGTAATTTTGAACCATGGTCAAGTGATGCGGACGACATCTGAGCTGGCACCCCCTCTCCTAACTACCACACCGAGGACGTTTTAGTTCTCGACAGATTTAACGTGCATCGCTGCCCTACATGGCGGGTCTTTACTGGTATTGGGCTCGAACTCATGACATGTACCTGACATGATCCGATACCTTGACCACTGGGCTACCGCAGCCCAGCAGATGTCTAGCGCTTCAATATCTTATCACCTCGGAGCCTCCACCCATAATTGATCACCTCAACACAAATGGTTCCTGTCTATGAATGTGGCCGCGGTAGCCGAGTGGTATAGGTATCGGATCGTGGCTTGCCTTGTCACGAGTTCGAGCCCAGTACCACTAAAGACCCGCCGTGTAGGGCAGCGATGCACGTTAAATCTGTCGAGAGCTGAAACGTCCTCCCGTTGTTGTGGTGTGGTAGTTAGGAGAGGAGGTGCCAGCTCAGGTGTTGTCCACGTCACTTGACCATGGTTCAAAATTACGTGGTCCGTCGCCAAAAGCCCTCGTGTAGCTGAACAGTGCGACGTTAATATTCAGTCAATCAATCAACCTGTCTCTGAATTCGTCTTTCTTACAGAGTGGGGAATTTGAACCTCTTAAAAATACCGATATGGTGGAGGTGATCCGTAAGCCAGACATGGCGGCCCACCGCAAGACTAAATTTTGCCACAGCTTTTTCACGAGTTTTATCAGAGATATCTTGGTCAAAGCCGATCCTCCATCTTCTTGCAGAAACAGGAGAAGCGAGCGATGCTTTTCAATTTTGTCTCATTAGATTCTTTATATAAAGTTTTGAGGAATGAAAGGAATTATAAGAATTTGGCTGTTGAAATGTTTGAGTTCCCTTCTCAGCCAGCAAATCCGCCCATTTGTTCCCCCTAAATATCACAATATTCTGTGATCCATTGAAGTCTAATTTATCGTCACTCCATCTTCAACCTCTCCAGGAGAACCCAGCAATCTAGGATATTCCTAGAAGTGGGCATTTCCCCAGATCTGACAGCCCGAATGGCAGCTTTGGAGTCGGACAGAATAGCTACTTTATTGTAAAGGTGTGTGAGGACGAGTTGCTTGCAAATTTAAGTAATGCAATATTTTGTATCTGAACATCTGCGAAAAGTACGAAATCCTTCAGAGAAGTATTAAAGCGAAATTAATTTAAAAGTAGAGGATTAATATCAGAGATAAAACTCATATTTACTTGTTTTATTTTCCCCCTGAGGATTCAAAAGGAAGAATTCTTTTTGATACAAAACATCCTCATAGCCAGGGACGTCTTAAGACTTCTTGAGGCCCTGGGCCCCTACACAAATCCTATGAACCATAAAAGTAGACAGTACATAGCATACGTTGTCAAATACTCATATAAACAATAACCCAAAATAAATAAATGTGTATAACTTACAATCGCACAAACCGCCTACAGCCTTTTGACTGAATGAGTAATGATGGTATATGGTAGTAAGCCTAGGCCCATACAGGGATGAAGGTCATCATATGTATCCAGTTGACATATCGTCCAGAATTCCCAGTTTTTCGGAGAATACAACCGGAAATAACATTTGACAGTAGAAATTATCCGAATCATGATCTTATTAAGGCTGAGTAGAGAAGGAGATGAGGTCCCCATTGTGACCGAGGCCCTTGCCTAGGTAGTTCATGCTCATGGCGTTGCATTAGGTATTGATTTGATGTTAATTAATATCGCTCTTTAAAATTACATGAGGGCTATTAGTGACAGAACTCGTATTATTGAACCTCGGTCAAGTGATGAGGATGATATCTATAAACTGGCATATACTCTATAAACCTCCAAACAACACCAATACAAAGGATATATTTAAAATGCATCAGCCCCTCTACATGTTGGGTATTTAGTGGCATTAGGACTTGAATTCACGACTCAACAGACGAAGTCACGAGTTTGAGACCATGACTACTTCTGTAGCCCGGCGTTTGGATCCACATCAAGCCATACTTTGAGATTGTTGTGAAAAGAATAAATTAAATAGTTCTCAAAGAATTTGATATTTTTGTTAGATTTAAAAATAGCTTTTGTGTTTCTGAGATAAAAATCAAAATTTAATTTCTTATTTGTTGCAGCACCATGAGTACCATAGAGAAGTAACACATAATGATCAATTTTCCCCCTTTTTTACTGAAAAATTTATTCTACCAATTTGAATTCAGTGTGATTTCATTCCCAGGGTTAGAGTTGTTCATATGTATTACTGAAAGACCTTTTAAATATCAATACTTAAAGCGTCAAGTCTGATAGCCATTCCTTCCATTTCGCTTAGCCTACGATCTCCGATGCTCATCTTTTATAAATATGTGTATAAAACAAAACTAAAAACGTTACTTACCCGCTAAGCCCTCGCATTAAGCTTTCGATTAAATTAAAAACATTCTTATGGCCCTCGCCTCTTGATTTAAAAAGGGCAGGATTTGAATTTCCAAAACAGAAAAACATTTACCTTTGCAATTCCGCAACCCTTCCCCTCCTAGGGAGTAGATTTCCATAAAATCCGTTTTTATCTTATCTCTACTTAACAAAAAAAAAAAAACGTGCCTGCCAAAATTCAGGTCTGTAGTCATAATAGTTCAAAAACGGGATTTTTTAAATTTATTACGCCCACGCACACCAGGAACCAATTTCTGGAAAACCCGTTCTCAGTGAATCTCTTCTCAACAAAAGAAACATACTTGCCAAATTTACAGTCTGTATTTTATAGTTCTAAAGATCTCATGATAGGTATATATATATATATATATATATATATACATAAGTGGCTTTTCTCTAATCATTTATTACCGACGGCACTTATTAGTACCACTCACTTCAAAATTACATAGAATAACCATTTTTACGAATACTCTGACGATACTTAGCAGGAATATTCTTTTAAATCCACTATTCCAAAATAAATGGCAGTGCGGGTTCTAGGATGAGTATTTTAGCGGGAAAGGGCGAATAGTTTTATAACAGAAATTGCATTTTCAGCTGACGGCGTTTTCAACGGGATTGCGAAGATTGTCATTTTTGTTCCAAAAAATTAGTTAATGTCAAAAGGTAAATGTCTTATTTTTTTGTATGTTAATGAAGACCTTAGAAAACGATTTGACTATTTATTTTAAGTGAACAGTGTATATAACTAATTTTACAGTTGAATATCTTTAATTAATTAATTAGGTCTAACGAATTAAATTTCCCAAAGTTGAGTCTTTTTTTATGCACATCGCTTAATTTTCAATGTAGAGATTAAAAAAAAATATTGCATGAATAAAACTGCAGTAAATCATAATGCGGTAGATAAAGGGTTAACATACATACATAAATTCAACGAAGAGTAATATTTTATCACTGAATTTTAAAAGGAACTAGCTGTACATTTTCAAATAGCTTGGAAGATAAACTGGCATGTACCGGTACTCCAAGCACTTTGAAAAAAAAACTCATCACAAACTTACAAAAAACAAGTAATATATATATAAAAAAAAAAAATAAAGTCAATTCCTACTTTGGTCAACAAAGAAAATTTTTTATTTCAGTTACTTTTTATTTAATAATTACAATTAATATAAATATGTATATACGTATGACAGAATCCCAATATTATGCGGCAAACACCTTTTTAATTAATATTAAAAACTTTTGTAAACCACATTAAATTTGTAATTTCCTTTTTTAATTAAAATTGAATATGATAGGTAAGAATTTGTCTTAAAACCAGTGTAAAAGGAATGCTGATGTCTATCATATTATAATTCAGGTTAAGTTAAATCCTCCTCACAAATTTAACAAAATCTGTTTTATTCCATGGTGCTGCTATCTAGAGGAATAATATCGACTGAAATATATCTCTTAAACTATAATTAATTAATAAAATTTAATTAATCAATTAATATTTGAAAAAAAAACTATTAACATCAAGTTTACTACTACGAGTTTACTACGAGTTTAAACAAATTTGTTTGAACTTGAGTGGATGAATAAAAAGCATTTTATTAACGATTGAAAATTTGAGCAGATATATAAATAAATATATATAGGGAGAGAGTGAACTACTAGTAAGAATTGAAAAATATGTAAGGGGAGACGATATTGCAAACAATGATAAGAAGTTAATACGTCACAATTTAGAAGAGAAACTGCCTAAAAGTGACTAATATTTTGTGAAACCTATAAAGAGGACGACCATTTTTATGATTTCCATATTTCAATAAAATTCATTAATATTCTTTTAGAAAGTATTAATGCAGTACATCCGTGATATACTCTCGGAATTAAATTTTAACTTTATCAATAGAATTCATTTTGTTTCCTAGTTTCATATTTTCAGTCAACTTGTACTAATTATGCCTGAACGAAAAGTAGATTGTCAGTCACCGTTGACTGACGCGGTCCACAGGGAAATTTTATATCCCGATGACTGACATGAAGATTAACGTGTTAAAGGATATTTCGATTGTGGAAGTTGTGAATCAAAGCCATATAAATAAAGTTTATTTCTAACTTTAAAATAATTTATTGTAATATGTATTATTTTTTTCATACCAAAAATTTTACCCTAATTGTAAAGTATCTAAACTGCTGTGTGTAAAAAATGCAATACCATGAAGGAATTATCAGAATTAAATGAAATTTAATACACAAATGACTTGTATTAGTACAAATAAATGACGAAATTTTCAAAGAAAAAAAACAATGTTAAGTGTCCGAAATTAGTATTTGGTGTAGCCACCAAGCGCTGCAATTAATGCTGCTATATGACGTGGCATGGAGTCAAACAGATTTTGAATGTCTGCTTGTGGAAGAGAATTCCATACAGCTTGAATGCGCAGCAAAAGTTCGTCTTTTGAAGCTGCAAGATGTGGATTACGAGCGAGACGCCGAACAATTAAATCCCACACGTGTTCAATAGGCGACATATCTGGCGAATAAGCAGGCCAAGGAAGAAGTTACATGTGTTGGGCTGAACAGGAGTCTCGAACAGTCATTGCAACATGTGGGCGTGCATTTTCCTGCTAAAAGATAGCTCCAGGGAAGCCTAGAAGGAAGGGAATGACTTCGGGCTGTAGCACTTCCCGGACGTTCCTGTTGCTATTGAGATTACCCTCAATTCGTAGCAAATTGGATCGTCCATGATACGAAATCGCACCCCAAACCATAACTCCGGGTGTTAGGCCACTATGTCGTTTGATAACGCACTCTGGAAGGCAGCGTTCACCGGCATAGCGTCTAACACGAATGCGGCCATCATGGTCCCACAAATCGAAACGTGATTCATCTGAAAAGACAAGGTGCCAATCAGCTTGCCAGGCTCTGTGCTCATGAGCCCATTGTAGACGCAGCCGTCGATGGATTGCCGTGAGGGGGATCCTGTATAAAGGCACCCTTGCACGTAATCCACAGTGTAGCAGACGTCGACGAATTGACGAAGCCGACATTAGTACACCTGTAGCAGTAGAGCAACGTGCTGCCAACTGCCTGGAGGAAGCTGTACGGTCATTCACCGCCATGAGGAGCAGGTGTCGATCGTCACGCGCTGACATCTTCCGTCGTCCATTGCCAGTTTTTCGAGTTGTTCGATGCTCTACGGTCCACTGCTTCCAAATTCACATCACTGTGGAACTATTCCGCTGCACACGAGCTTCTATTGCGCGATATGAAAATCATCCTTCTCGAAGACCGATAATGATGCCCCATTCAAACTCCATAAGTTGTTGCATTTTCTCCTTATTTCGTCGTGGAAGCATACTTGGATTTCACTAAACGGTCACCATTAACAAATAATCATTAACTATTTTCAACGTCCCGCTACAGCCCTCTATTTATACGCTTTCAGCATCAGATAAGAGAGCGCTGCTCACGCCAGGCACGCGCGGTGGCTCTGAAACTTTACTATTTTACGTAACATCCTATAATTGATATTTGCTGCAAAGTTCATTTAATTCTGATGATTCCTTCATGGTGTTGCATTTTTTACAAACAGCAGTGTATGTTTTGGCAATGAAGAATATACTTCTAATCGCGTAAGATCTCGAAATAATAATTAATAAACACATACTCAAAATAGATGAGAATGCTTGTAATGCATTTTCCCATTATTTCAAAACGTCTGAAAAGAAATATTTGTATTTTGAACAGCTCGTAACTAGAGGGGGGGGGGAAGCAAATGCTAAATTATTTTTATCATTATCATTTTAGAATCAGAGCAGTTAGAATGGCACTTTATTTGGTGAATATATGTACATTATTTGCTAGTAAGAAAGTATTAATGAAATATGCTTCAAACAATATTATGAAATTATGTTTACTTAAAAAATAATGAAATTTGAGTTAAGCCTATTTTTGAAAACCATATTTGGAAAACCTTACTTTATCCTAAATTATACTTCTTACTAAAAAATTGTATTTCTTCAGAATTTTCCGCAAATTTTCTGGTGAATTAAAAAATATAGACGAATAAAGTTGAGGCCGATATTATTAGGAAGAATTATGCCATGGAAGGTTGTATGGCTTATTTGAATGGATTGATTGATTGCTTGTATTCTGCAGCACACAACACTTCTTTTGGCGATGGACCTTGCAATTTGAAGAGAGAATTTGCGTGAACTTCTCACTAGAAAGTAGGGGTCATCAACCCTTATCGCTCGAGGGCCATATCAATAAATCCACAATGATCCACGGACCACATGAATAAATCCACAATGGTCCGCAGGCCACATCAATAAAATTACAATAATCTGAGGGCACCACGACTGTCAAAAAAATAATGAAATTTAAATAAGAAAGGGAGGTTTGTTTTACAAGACTACAACTGATTCTGAGTGAGTGAGTGAATATTAACGTCGCACTATTCAGCTACACGAGGGCTTTTGGCGACGGACCACGTAATTTTGAACCATGGTCAAGTGACGTGGACGACACCTGAGCTGGCACCCCCCTCTCCTAACTACCACACCACACTAACGGGCTGATTCTGAGGGAAGAGATGGTGTTACAGATTTGTATATAGATACCGGTTTCAAAAACGTTAAATGCATGTCGAATTAAAATATTTTGCGTGTTAAAGATAAAAGTCCACCCTTTCTTCTGAAAACTTCTGAGATTTTATACGCGCGTAGTCTGATTTTTTATATTTAAAATTATTTAAGATACAGTATAATTTTTGAAAAATTCGTCATTTTAAGAAAACTTTATCTCAAATGGATATCAAGCATATTTGTTAAATGTTTTAAATATCAAGAATGACAGAAAAAATACCGGGTTTCTTTGACAAAATTCAGGTAATTTTTCCTGAAATTGACTCAGGTTCAAATGAAGGACCACTAAAATGTCTTCAGTGGGCCATAAGTTGAAGACCCCTTCTATAAAGGAACACAAGATCTATAGGCGACGGACCTCGTGCTATTTTGAATCTCGGTCAATTGAAGAGGACGACAGATGAGCTGGAACTCCCTCTCCTAACTACCACAGCACACTAACGGGAGGACATCGAGCTTGTATTTCACTCCCTAAACTTTTACACACTAGTAACGTGAAAACTTTGCTTTCATATACATTTAGCGTGTATCTGCCCGGCTACACGATGAATATTCAATATCATACGGACTGTAATTTATAGCCAGACAACAACAACATCAATTAAAAGTTCACGAGAGTTTGAGTGAGTTCTTAAATGGATAGCTACATTAAGCATCATGAATATAACTTTTTTAACCAGGCCATCACAGTTCCTTTCAAAGAAGATACAGGTTTTAAATAACAAGAATCAAGTGTTACTCGAATGAAATTATTAGATTCATCTACATTGTTAAAGAATAATAAAAATGTGTAGAAATGATTTAAGAAAATATAATTTTAACAACCCTGTAGTTATTAAATAAAACATTGAATTTACAACACATAATATCCACTTTATTCAAAAAATTAATGTTTTCAGATACAAATAAAATTTTGCATGGTTATGTATATACAAATCAAACAAAATCATTTTATTTTTTGTCATCTTTAATTAAGCTATAAGATAAAAATGTTAGTCCAGTTTAAAATAAGTTTCCCATTGATCGAAAATCTTTGTTCAATGATGGGGATGACTAGGGTCACTCATCAGCACGTTGCAGAACAGCAGAAGTAAAAATCCCAACCCCAAAAAGAATACTTTTAATAATCGTGGTCCACTTTCGTTGAATTCAGCAGGTATAACCTCCAAAAAAGTAACATGGATGAAGGTTCCTGCAGCTAATCCTTGAAGAGATGCGCTCACAGCGACAGCAGCTGTTGACTGGTAGTGTCCAATCAGAAGTCCTAGCAGCTAGAAAGAAATTAAGGAATCGGATTAATTTATGATTGAGTTGTACAATTCAATAATGCATTTTCCTGAGAATATAAAAGTAATATTCTTTCAGTTTCAAAGGCTAACATTCATTTTGATATTAAAATTACTTGTTTGTTTTATTGAACACCAACCTGAAGCTGAGTAACAACTCTGGATGGCAGAGTTTTGGAAATTTGGGTTATGATTAGATTCGAGAGAGTTTCTTGAGCTAGAATTTTGAAAACAAATTTCCCTTTTATATCACAGAAAAATCTGGAAGAGAGCAATTCTATTTACCGTGAAATAAATTTCATTATCCCTCAAGAAGGCCTTGGGGGGTATCAGAACTCAAATTCATTACCTACATTTCTGGAAAAGCTTGGAATTTTTTCCAGAGAATTCTCGTAAACTTATATTTAGTTACATCATGAATAATTTTTTACCATACACAGAAACTGCAAGAGATGGGTGTAGAAAAATTGTGACATTTATAGTTTATTATAATAGTTTTATACAGGAACCACAAAATAATCTCTGTAAGAGGACACGTAACTAGTTCAATGCATTTAAATGACAAAAAAAAAAGAAGAAAGAAAGAAAGAAAGAAAGAAAATGCATTCATTTTTAAACCAATAAACGTAAACAGCTAAGGGTCATATTTAAAAGAAAAACCAATCAATCTGTCAACCGTTTTCTGGTTACCTAAATCAGTGGAACGTCACTGAAAAACATCTGAACAAAAAATGAATATGAAACATAAAATTTGAAACAATGGAAACTATATTGCACATCTTAAACATATCAGGGCATTTATTCCTGTTTTTAATACCATAGAAACTAATAGAATATTTTAAAGTAGACATACAGAGGCTTTG
>BMAV01005544.1:257424-273846 GCA_019973955.1 Trichonephila inaurata madagascariensis | reverse complement strand
CCATAGAAACTAATAGAATATTTTAAAGTAGACATACAGAGGCTTTGCGAAAAATGGTCAATGGAATGAACGCATGTTGGAAAACAACATAAAATCGAATTTCTTCAATCTTCAAGAAAACTTTTCTGAATAATGTATGAAGCATTCGAAGCATTACGTAGTTAATTGACTTTTCCCTTAGTGGTTCATTCTGTGACAAGGTTTCCGATTTATGGTTCTAAGGGCTTATAAGAGTACCTTTGCTACACAATATATAAAACTAAAGCAAAAAAAAAGGTATTTAACAATGAAAGCATCTAAAAAAGCATTCTTAGACGAATAAATGACGGTAAAAGACATGCGTTACAAGAATAAAGAAACTTCCCCAATATTTAAGAAATATCCCGCTTTCGTTTTCGAAACGGAGCTAACTCGTTCAGGACACAACGCAAAATGTCAATGTGATTTGCTATATCTTTGCGAAACGTAAGCTAAGCGTTTTATATATGCACCCTTCTTTAAAGATATGCATAGAATGCACTACCAATCATTGATGAGGCCTCATCACTCTTGTAAGAATCTTGTTCGTATTATGCAAGTCCTAGAAAAAACAGATGTTGACGTATTCAAAATAAAGAAATTTGTCATACTTTTGTTTTGAATATCAAATTTTGCAATTCAAAATGGGATTTGCACTTAAACCAAGATTTTGATATGCAATATTCTTCGGTAAAAGCTAAGTTGTATTTTCTGAATTGCCGCATTTTCTCCCTCATATTTGAATTACATTCTGCCCGAACGCTAAAAATACTGCCTTGAAGATAGAAAAATATAGGCGTGTATTGCACTGATAGACGATTCGTGAAAAAATGCTTAAAAAAAGGCTAGATGTTAAATCAGAATCAGTTAAGACTTTCTTTTAACAAAAATTCTTTTGAAAAATACCAAAAGAATCTCAACCGAACTTTCAATCTTACATTCTCATATTTGTTCATGTTTTGACATTCTTAGATGTTATGATTAAACAGATTAATTTCTAAAATTTTTAAGCACTTTTTTTTGAGGAATCGAATGAATTTAATTTCAGTATTTTTCATAATTTTTAACTACCAATCATACTCAAATAAAGCGTTTAAATATTTATGAAAAGTAACAAGTTTTTAAAGAAGTTTTTTTTTTCAAAAGAAAGACAAACATTATCCTAGATTACTTTCTCATGAGAGCCGTTAAATTAATATTAAAACAAGTAATATATATATATATAAAAAAAAATTAAGTCAATTCCTACTTTTAATGGATGATTAGAAAGTATTTTTATTAATGATTGAAAATTTGAAAGATATATATAAAAGGAGAGAGTGAACTAATAATAGGAATTGATAAAAATATGATTTGTTTGCATTTTTGTAACTATGCACACACGGTTTGGCTAGTTTGGCTGAAAAATCGGTTTTCAACGCCAACTTTTGTCATTGCAGTTACATTGTTGCAACAATGGAGGCGAATTTAAGTTGGAGCGTCAAAAACCATTAATTACTTTAATTAATTAATTTATATTTGAAAAAACTGTATTAACATCAAGTGTCATCCACTACAAGTTTAAAAAAATTTATTTGAACTTGATTGGACGAATATAAGTATCTTATTAACGATTGAAAATTTGAACAAGATATATATATATAAATTTATAAAATTGCTATAAATGTATAACATACAAAGTTAGCTTATTAATCCTCATTCCATTTTTTTACTTAGTCTTTCAGAGATAGTTTTTCCTCATTAAAAATACATATTAAGAATCCACTTTGAAAATAATTAAGAACTTTGAGATAATGAATATTTTTAATGCTAAATTGAGTCATTAATGATATAAGGAAGGGTTGGGATTGAGATAAGTAAGCAAAAAACCAAATAAGAAATCGAGCTTAAACTTACTCAGATTGATAACGGAATGAAATTATTTAGCTGTATTTAAAAATTTTGTGATTAAGCCTTCTGTAACTTACCATTTAAATTTTGATTACCCTTACTTTTAATTAAGCACTTTAAGGAGGATGTTATTGTTTTTAATTCTAATTGCCATATCTTTTAATCCCGAAAGTTTTTCATTCTATTCTTAAAACAAAGATATTACGTAAAATGTTATAATTTATCTGTTTTAGTTTATTTATAAAAATAAATCTTCTTGTTGAATCGGTTTTCATTGATTATTGAAATAAGTTTTGATTCCATATTTTAATATTTATAACTTTTCTTCATATTCGCTCTTTTTACTTAAATGTGATTTTTAAAACATCAAAACGAGCTTCCTAAGACTTCCAGAAACAAGCAATAAGGTTCTCTCTCCCTCTTTTGTCGGAAAATAATACGATAAAAGTTTGCGAGTAGATAACGGATAGTGGACGTCAAACTGATACATCGCTTAGTTTGCATGCATGGGAAGCTTCTATTCTGTCAAAGGCATTGGATAATTTAAACTTCAAGGTCTTCTTTTGATGAATGACCCATACTACCAGAGGGATATTTTCATTATCATCATCATGGGACTTCGCGAAATTCAAGACTTTCTCGTGTCCACTAAGACTGCAAGGTGAAACTGATCGATTTATACGTTTCGATTTTTATATTTCAGAACGAGTTAACGTTCATAGTGCAATAACATTTTATGGGGAGTATTTAATTAGGATATTTTTTAGATGACATTGAATCATGAGTTGTGTGTGCGTGTGTGTGTGTGTTTTATGTATGGTCTTCATGAGCTTCTGCCCACACAGTGTGCCCATTTAATCTAAGGCAGGGGTGGCCAACCCGCGGCACGGCTGAGTTGTGACAGTGGTACGCGAAGACTTATTAAAAAATTTGAAAAGATAATAATGAATATTATTATTATTATTATTATTTTTACTGTTTTATTGAAAGGTGGTTATCTCTCAGACAAAACAAAACATTGAAACTTATTTTAAATACACTTAATTAAATTACAATAGAAAGTTATAATGTAAACAACACTTCTTCATTGTTGTGTTCGTTGGTTTTCCAAAGGAAATGCATTTGTAAGATTCTGGAATTTGAGGAAGAGTGTTTTAAAACATGAGAAAGATTTAGTTTTTCTTACCGATATTATAAGAAATTTTTTAATAACTTAAACTTAAGATTACAAGAATGCTCCTTTCCAATCCTGATTGATCACATATCTTTTTTTGAGAACATATTTTTGCTTTTTTGTCTCGATTTTGAAGAAAAAAGAGGCACCTAAAGCAACCCGATCTTGTTAACATCTTTGAAAACTAATCCTGATGCAGATGTGACTCAGTAAAAAGTCTACAAGTTGAAAAATCAAAGTTAAAAAAGTACTTACTGTTTAACAATCATTAAGAATTTAGTTTTATCTGGTTACTCATTTTTATTTTATACCTAAGCTAACTGTTGAAATTGAAACAAAAACTTTTAACAAAATAAACTTAAGAGTTCGTACTTTTATCTTATTTATTGTATTATTTTTCAACTTCAACACACTGCTTAGACTTGTATAAAAAATGTGCTATTTGCTTAAAAATTCCATAAAAAGCCTATGAGTAACATTTTTTCACCTTTTCATAATCTTTTGTTTGTTGGAAATGTTTGAAGTGGCACACATAATTTTTTTTTTATCAGATAGTGGCACTCTTCCCAAAAAGGTTGGTCACCCCTGATCTAAGGGCTTCCTTTACGGTCGTAAAAATGTAAATTAAAATAATTTAAATAAAAAATTTAGGAACAATAAATCATACGAAAAAAAAACTAGCTTAAGACGGACCAATTCATCCTCGGGAATTTATATTTAAGAATCAAGTATAAGACACACAATATATATAATGAATGAAAAATGTGAATGCATTTATCAATTTCTTCTATAAATTGGGGTTTAACCAAAGAATTACAATTTAATGATCAAATGAAATAATTATCAGTACAACAATGTAGAAGAGATGCTCTATAAATGTCTTTAGTACATGGAAAAGTTTACGAGGTACATTAGGTATAACTATTGCTATGTTTTTTTAATTTAAGGATAAGTATTATTATATTTTTAAGTCTTTAGACTCAGTTAGAGAATTCTGTTACTGAAGGTTTTTTTTAGTTTTGCTTACAACCGAAAGTGATAGAAAATATACAGGATTTTTAATTAATTAAAGATTATTAAAACTTCTTTCATTATAATCGTATACTCAATGGTTAAGAAAAAAATTTCCCAAAATCAGTTGCTTCAAATTTTCATGTTTAAAAATTTTTTTGAAAAAAAACCAGCTTGGTTTAATTAGGTACATTTTCAAGCATTGTTCAACTATGCCCCCTGAAATTAACAGTACTTCTGTATTGAACAACTATGAAGAACTTGAGAAGGGGTTTTTTAAACCCAAGGGGGGGAAGAATAGGATCTAAAAAGAATTCGACCAGAATAGAATACCTGATCTTTAAAGGTATTTTTTTTAGGTACCAAGATACCAGCATATGAAGATTTTTTGTATTTGCTTTTAGCACATACACTCGTTTAACTCAGAGAGAGTCATTAAGATTTCAAAAAACTCAGTTAATATGAGCAAATTTTAGCTTAATGCTCAGGAGTAACATACGAAACGCTTTGAGTATAAAAATAATATATTCATTTAAACATAAATCTATAGGATATTAAAACCTACTATTCTCTCATCCTTTGACGAATTCATTCTTTAATATCAGACTTTTTTTTCAGGAATACTGGAGTATTTTCTATATAAAAAAAGACTTTTCGATTTAAGTTTTATCCTCTGACAATTGATGAACTTATCTTTATATTGACTTCACCAGAATTGAGGCAAGCAATAGATTAAAAATGAGACTTTATTTCAATATATTTTTACCGTTTAAAAATCGTTTTACCGTTTTAATTGTAAGAAATAAAAGGTAAATTTAGCAAAATGTGGAACACATATCATTTTGAAGATTCCTTATTTGGTACATGCTTACTGGTTGTTGAAGAAGATGTGCATGATTTGTATGAATCGGGGTGTCTTTTTACTTGATAACGAAGAGTTTTATAGAGTTTTTGATGTTAGGTTAAAAGTTTCACCCTTTATAAATTCGCAGTTTCTGAAGAGTAATAATTACGAACTCATGGTTGTTGTTATTTGTGTCGAGTCAGTCGAGGATTGGTGAGACTTAAAACGTGCCGTGTAAAGGTGTTGACGCAACATTAAATCCGTAAAGGTTCAAATTCCAGAAGTTGGTGTGGTATGGAAGTTTTGAGAGTGCAGTGTTAGCTTAGGTGTCATCCTGGTCACTTCACCCTGATTCCAAATTACGAAGGCCGTTACTATTAGTCGTGTTGCTTCGAAAGGTGACGTTAATAAGCAATCAATCAATCACTTATTGTAAATTGCTCGAAAGTTGCATTTTATTTATTGTTAAAGTTGAATTATTTTTTTGTTGTTGTATTTTTCGGTTATTTAAACGTAAGTCTCTCCATACAGAGGCTTGTTGAACATAAACAAAATATGCACAAATAAAAGCTACTTACTTCATTCGTTTTTACTAAATTAAACCTACTTATCTTTTTTGTTAAAAGGCTATCCATATCATGTATTATATATAGATAGATTGATTCTGTATAAATAACGTATTGAATTATTAACCTGTAAACATAGTGGCACTACTGTTATTGTTTTGCGATTGATTCATTATTTATTAAGGTCGCTTTTAGAGCCAAGGTGAGGATTATTGGCTTGTAATTTTGAACCACGGGCAAGCAATGAGAACAACACTTGATCTTCCGAACTTCTGTACCATGCTAAAGTGAAGATTTGGAGATTCGACAGATTTAACTTACGTCAACTCTTCTATATGACGCGTCTTGAACGCAGATATTAACCAGAAATAAAACAAACATAAATGGAATTTTCTTATTATCCTTGTCTCTTTATTCAATTTTTTCTCCATATCACTGCAGGCTGATCCACGCCAAGGCTATAAGCAGAAGCAAGGCAATAAGCAGAAAGAGGCAAAATTGTGGTCAATCAAAGGTCCAACTGTGAGAGCACTAAGGTCTCTGATTTGTTACATTTTCACCACTCGTACCTTAATGTTTTGGTGTAAATGAAAATATAGCATTCTAAAAGAAAGGATAATGTATTAAAAAAAAACTGTACTTAAATTGGCTACATTTACAATTAGTACAATAAATATCCATTCACAATACGCATTAACTTCGAACACCTGCCCCGAGATTTCATAAATACAGGGTGTTGCTAAATTCGACCGACAAACTTAGAGGGGTGATAGTAGGCAGCATGGGGATGAAAAATCACCATAGAACACGGGGTCGCAAACCACTTTCTGTCGGTGAAAATTGCGGTAACAGTAGCCGTCGGGAGAACGATGAGCCAGACGAGGGGCGTGGCCAAACGAATGCGGGGATACACGCATACTTCCCGAAGTCTTTAGTGGTGCAAAATACCTTGTTTTCCTATAGCTCGCCCTCTCGAAGTTGCTGCAGGGAGTACTAGCCAGTGCGCATCAGAGCGTGTGGTTCGTGCACTCTCCAACATTTTTAGATAGCGGTGCGTAACCACCTTCATGTTACATATCCCAGGAGGTGGATTGGATGCGGTGGACCGACCTGTTGCATGGCCTTCAGGTTCCCCAGACTCCTCCTCAATCCCTAGGATTTCTCCTTCTAGGGACACCTGAAATCGTTTGTGTATGAGACGCCGGTGGCAACAGTGGAGAATCTCATGGCACAGATCGTCGTCGCTTCAGCTGCATCGTCAGGCTACCAGATTTATTTGAACACGTCCGACAATCCTTCGCCCGTCGGTGTTTTACCTACGCGGACCGCAACTTTGAACAAATCCTATGCCAATTCCTTGTTGCATTTCTGACGTCGAGCTGTGATGCATTGTTCGTACCGCAAACATGCTTTACGTTTAATAAATGTATTTATTAAACGTAATTACCCCTTATTACCCCTTTTCATTCCATTTAGCATCACACCCTTCAGAACTGTTTTTGCAAATTACTCCGATTAAACGTGGTTTGTGACCCTATGTTTTATGATGATTGGTCGTCCCCTTGCTGCCTACTACCACCCCTCTGAATTTGTCCGGTGAATTCGGCAACACCTTGTATATTCGTATAAATCGCTTGATGACGATTGAGATAAAATTCTTTTTCTCGTAAAAAAACAAAAAGGAAAAAAAGAAAAAAGAACGCAAGTGCATCTTTGTCTACGATTTCTAGTAATTACGAATACTTGAATGAAATTAAAGGGAAACGATATCTACAAGAATGAGCTTAAAAGTAGTTTTATTAAGCTGTGAAGCAAAATTGTGATAACGCAACCCCGCCACAGAATGTTCATTTTAATATTCATCAACCGTTATACTTTGAAAAAAAAAACCAGGGAGAAAATACGTGTTTTTATTGCACCACATTTAAAATGCAATTACAGAAACATTGATTGGGCCTAACGACTCAGTTTTTATTACTCTTACTCTGTTGGAGAAGGTAAAAAGTTAAGAAAAATGAAAAGCATAAAATTCGAGCATACAATATTTTATCTTTAAGAATTTTAAAAACCAATTATTTAAAATTGATTTTAAAAGTTAATAATAATATAGTTGCATAAAAGTAGTAATAAAGTAAATGGTTGGAGTATATGTATAATGTACTATGCGTTATACCAGGCAGGGATTACTTTCTATCATGATTGTATTCTCACAGAAACATTTTTGAAAATATCTGAAGGGGAATAAATTATTAAGATAGCTGGAATATCTTAATACTCATTTTATATAAATAATCATTTAAATCAGTATTGTTTCAAATCAAACAGAGGTACAACAAGTAATAAACGCATTTTGTCAGAACAACATATTCATTGTATGCCCCCAAAACAGGATATATTGCATTTTCTACTATCATAAATATGTTAGTTTTTAGCTAAGTTTTCAGGTCACTAATACATAATTTTCTGTACGTTAAGTATAAAAGAAAGAAAAAAATTGTGATAATCTATCTGATTGCGATACATTGCAAATGCTTTTTAGCTGGTTAACTTTTCTTTAATGGGATTTCTTAAAATTTTATCTTTATTTTTCCATAAATCAAACCTATAACCATTGATTTTTTCTAAATATTTAATTACACATTGATTAAGAGGAAATCATTTTAAAATTGAAAACATTTTGAGAAAGCGATATCAAATAAGGAAAAAGATTTATAAAGTTACCGAGGAATAATTTCAATTACTTTTAATTAAATAAAATAAAATCTGAATGCATATTTGAGTTCATTGTTACTAGAATGAAATCATCCATAGAGTTGCATTATATGCTAACATTTAATGCGGTTACCTTCTTTCCTAAGATATTCTGTGAAAACCAAAAGATGCTTAGTACCTCTTTAAACACTGATAAAATAATCTAAAAAGAATTCAATCGGTTTCTATTGATTTTATTTCTTATGTGTTTCATTACATTTTAATGATATGCCTCAAAATAAAATATTTCTTGAGTATCTGAAAAAAAAAATGAGATTTCCGGAACTGAAGTTTTGCCGATGTAGTTAATTTTATCAAACAAAAATGTACAAAACAATTAAATGAGTTTCTATGAGGAAACCATAAAACGGTGCAAAACCTTTAAAATACAATACTAAGAAGGAATTATAACTTTATAATTAAGAAACAAAAACATCTGGGTGTCTAACACGCTCTAAAAGAAATATAAAGACAATTGATAAAACTCTAAAAACTATTTTCTATTAATTTTGAACTGAATGATAAAGAAGAACACCACGGAAATTAAATAAAAATAATTGCTGCCAAAGTAAACAAAATAATCTTCGTGTATAAAAAAAGCTTTCAATTTAGGGAGCGTATGTAAACAGCAAATAGCAGTAAAAAAGTTAAATATTTAATTTTACCTTTTCGCTGTGAATGAAGGCATTTCGCGTTAAACTAATTAGAAGAAAAGAAAAAGAAGTTCTCTCTTGCAATTACAATAAGTTTCGCAAACTTTGTGGAATTTGTTGATTTTGTATGGGAAAGTAAATCCAAGTAATTATATCCTTTTGTGTCTTGTTCAAGAGAAAGCGTCACCATGTGTGTGTGTTTTAATGGTAATTAACACGTTGCTTGTATAATACTTAAAAACTAGTTACAAATACTATAAAGTAACTTTTGTTTCTCCATTTCAGTAATTTCTGTAATAATTCGTCAACTACGATATCGTTCTTAAGTTATTGTAGAGTAATAATTTTAAAAAATTCTGAATAAGCTAAGTTGTTTTTATATTAGAAAATGTTTTTCAGTATAATTTAAAAATTAGAAGCATAAGCTACAACACGGAATTTTTTTATAACATCAAATAAAGTTGCAGAGAATCTGTGTTACGCACAAAACAATAGTATAAGCATGCGTAATGGTGAATCGAGTACGGAGTTGTCAAAAAATATATTCTTTCTCAACTTGCATAATTCTCAACACAGCTTGGGAAAAGTGCAATCTTTTTTTAATCACCGAAAGGAAATTAGATTATTATGACTGTCAAAAATTAAGCTAATAAATGTTGGTAATTAATTTCTAAGATGAAAAATTTAAACAGAAAAGTGCTTATAGCAAAACAGTGACATTCAATTTTCTATCTCTTCGCAAGTATCAGAAAAGAAAACCATGACCCTAAAATTCTTAAAAGGTAAAACTTTTCCAATAGGATATGAAATTTTGAGTGTTTTTATTTTTCTAATTAAGTAATAATTAATTAATTAACATCTATAGTAACTGCTTTCTTAGATAAAATAGAAGAGCAGGTTTTTACCGTTTCAACTCACATTCTTCAACGGACCTGTATTAGATAATACGAGATTAGGTGAGCTTAATTCGATTAGAACTGACAATGATTAAAATAATGGTTTTTGACATCCAATAAATGCTGTCATCGAAAGCTGTTTAACAAAATTCGTTAAGTGCTCATCAAAATGCTCTTCTTTAAAGACTTTTCTACAGAAAGTGGAAAATTGAATCTATTAAAAGGGGATATTTTTTGTAAACTGGATAATTTGATGTAAGGTCGATTTTCTTGGCTTTTGTTTTAAAAAGTTAATCACCGACAACATGACATTAATTATCTTTTTCCCTTGTTGTTTTTAATGTGGATCTTTTATCTATATTCCTTTATTCCAATACGAATATATATATTTTTAAATCTAAATAAAGAAAAATATTTTCTGCTGTCTTTTCCTGCTGTAAAAATAATATAGACACATTTGTATTATTTCAATATTTTTCTCTGAATGAAATAATTTTGCTTGACATACAGTAAATGAACTTACGGTAAATTAAATTTAAAACGAATATTAATGATATTTTCTCATGAAAAAAATATTGTTGATTTATGCATAACAGTTGAATTCGCCAAAGTTAAAAAAAGTAATATTAAAATAAGTTTGAAATAATTTATACAAATATATTATATATTTGAAAAATCAAACTTTTGTGTTAAAGAATTGCTAAATAATAAAATAATACCTCTTTGGTTCTTTAATTAAAGATATTACATGTAATTCTGCATGTAAATATGCTTTTGTAATTTATTTTTGAGTAAATATTTTTAAATAAATAAAATCTTTGTTTCCCCAATAAGGGAGCTTAAAATAAGTTTTGTGCATCCTTAAAATAAAGTAAAAACTAATTATAAATTAAAATTAATATGAAAACCTAGTTTTAACAAAAAAATATGGTCTGAAACAAATATAAAATGTATTTTAAGACTCTTATGATTGAAAAAATTAAATGCGGAAGAAAAATTTGCCTTTGAATAATTGTTTATCAATTTATTTTAAACTTAGGTTATTGCATTTTTTATAGAATAATAAATGAGAAAAAAAAATTCTAAAAATTAAAAACATTTGTTATTGTTCCGTTATTTTTCCCGAAAGTTATTTACAACGAATTCTGAATTTTAATTGTTGTTTCTTTTTATTTTTGATAAAGCAATTAGTTTTCTCAATTAATATATATATTATATATATATATATATATATATATGTATATTGCTCCAAAAGAGATAATTCAAAGAGACTGGTCATGTCTTTTCTTCTTTCTTAACACGGCATAAGATATCGACCAGAAAAAAAAATGGATTGATCATTATGAATTAAAAACTCACAGCTAGCTATTTGAAATGGATATTTTTACATTTTGTCGCAGCATAAACTGTTGCAGATAACTATATTAAGTTTAAAGTTAAGATTGGAGAGATCGTTGATAATGAACTTATGTAAAGTGCTTTATATGTTCTTTTACAATGTATTTCTTCCTAATCACATTCAATAACTCGTGTTTTATGAAAAAAAAAATGTCTCAGTTTGTTCTCTCTAATTTTAAGGTAAAAAAGACTTCCTAAAAATCAGTTTGAGTACCTTGAAAAATAGTGCTTTGAAATTTTAAATTTTTTAAAATAATTATGTTTAATTTCAAATCTAATTAATCATGGATATAATTTATAAAAATTTTCATAAGAAATGCTAAAAAAATTGGGAAAGGATAAATTAATTACCCAGTAATTAGCAAATGAACTACAGAAAAAATATTTTAATTGAAGGATTTTTGCTTCGAGATAAATGATCAGCGATATTAATCAACTCACTACCATGCAATTACTAACACCATTATTAGGAGAGTCCCTATAATAATTAAGGGTTTTTTTTTTCAATATTTGCGCTTTAATTCTAAATCAAATGCCAATAAATATAATGAAAGTAATCTAGAGAAAATTTTGATTCAATAAATACCTGGATAATTAATATGAATATCACTGATTGCGATTTATGTCGTACTGAGAAGTAACTCAAGGGCAACTGGCGACTGACCTCGTAATTTTGAACCGCGGTCAAGTGACGAAGGCAACACCTGAGCTAGTACCTCTCTCTCCTGACTTCTAAGCCATGCTAACGGAAGAACTTGAAGCAATGACATACTTAATGTGCATCAGCTCCACTACCTGGTAAGTCTTCAGTGGCACTAGGTTTAGAACCCGTTATTTGACAGCTCCAGCCAGGAGCTAGCGACTTTGATCACTCGGTAACCGTGGGTACATGAATATCACTGATATACCTTATTTATTTGAATCTAAGCCGCTATCGATTATAAGCCGCACCCCAAATTCTCAAAAGGTTTTTGTGAAAAATGAAAAATAGTGTAAAATGGTTTATCAATATTCAGTTTTACGAAACTACTCAATAATTTCAGTATCCAGGGATTTCGAATCGCCAAATAGCTGAAGTTATTTTAACTCGTTTCTTAACATAAAACAACTTAAGTTAAGTAGATTCGAGTCAATTACAACAATGTAGCTTTTTATTACCTCATGCTTATCTCAAAATGCCTGTATGTTGATAGTATTTTAAGATATCAAAAAGCTTCAAGTTACCAAAATATAATGCTACAGATATTTTTGCTTAGTTTTTATTAGCAAGAAATTGGTCAATTATTAAAAAAAAAGTTGTAAATTACATATATTCAGAAATCTAAATTTTTTTACAAAAATATTGCTTTATACTATTATATTATGTGGTGTTTTGCTAAAATACCGTATTTATTCGAATCTAAGCCGCCCCTCAAATTCTCAACAATTTTTTGTAAAATATGAAAAATAGTGGGAAATGGTTTATCGATATCCAATTTTACGAAATTAGAATAAATTTAAAATGAGAACTAATAAGAAGTGAATGAATAATTTTATTCTACCAGTATTATATTTTAAATCTATGCATGAACCTGTAATTACTTTAATTGCTCCATCCAACGAATTCCCCCCCCCCCTTTGATTCCTAGCAGCACCCGATTTTTAGTAGCATTAACATTGGTAAAAAAAGTGATGCTTAGATTCGAGTAATTACTGTACCTCGTTATTTAAAATTTCGAAAAGAAGAAACAAACCAATAAAAAATAAATTAACTAAAAAAAAAAAAATTGTGAATCAAATTGACTCAAAAATCAAATTAGTCTGATTCTACCGTACTCAGAGACGTTTGAAATGTAAGACAGCCCTAAAAAACGAAAATTATCAATCAATCTTTTAAGCTCTTTGAATCGGCATCAATTATGTTGTGCCAAGTTTAACATCTTCTAATATTTTCGCAACCTTATGGATTCAAACTGCAGGCAGGAGTCAATAAAGCCTATATACAAGTTAGCACAAAACGGAAAATGTTCCGCAAATTTTCCATCTCTACTCCGAATGGACAGTGTAAAGTATCAAAACAGAGCAAAACGTTCTTCAATTATTTGTTACTTATGAAGACGAGATCAAAGAGAAAAGAATACCACCTGAGGCGTTAGTAAGCCATCCCAAGCAATCCTTTACTGTTTGGGATTTCTCAAGCAGGGAAGAAGCCTTCGACACGCCTTTTCCATGCTGTTCATTTTCATACGACCTGCAGACGGCTGCGAATGAAAGACCACTGACGCCTAGGGAGCTCATGATTGAAGAACCTTTCCGATAATTCTCCCAAGATGCCTGTTTACCAAGACAAATCTTCCTCACAAGCAGTCGAATTTTAGTTTCTGCTTAGATGCTAAGGTAAAGAGAAAAAAAAATGGCCAAACTGAGGAATTATTCTCTGCGTTTTCCAGAAGGTAAAAGAAAAACTTCTTCCGATTTATCAGTAAGCTTCCTCACTTGGGAATTCAGTAGTGTTAACACTGATTGTTTAAAGCTACCATCTAGTAATTGATAAGCTTTATGTATGCTAAGCACGGGATTCCTTAGAAGTCTTAACGAAGTATTAATTCCTGATTTATTTATTATTAATAAATATCGTGTTTGTTTTCGTTTGATTGATATCTTTTTTAAGTAACAAAATATGTACAGTAATTACTGTCTTTTTTGAGATCGTTCTTTGTTGTGTATATTATATAAAGTGTAAAATCTTATTAAATAAGATTAATTCTAAAATCTTTTACAATTTTCAAATGATCGCTAGAAAATATTGATTAATAAGTAACTCTCCAAATATTATTAATTTCATTTATAGTCTATTTAATCATTTTTAATATCACAAAAAATTACATCCACTTTACAGCAAATTTCTGAAAAGAAAACTAATTCTGAAAGAAGCACCGAATTTTTAATTATAAGAGCTCTTATTTTAAAAGTAACTTAATTTTTCTCTGTACAGAATAAGAAAAAAAAAAATATCTGTGTGATTAAGAATTTCTTTAGTCATTCCATGTCTTAATTATAATAATTAAATTTTCATCTTAATGAGTAAGGAGCAATTAACATAATTTGCTCAACATTAAATTTTCAAAAAGGAATATTTATTATTTTTACTATCATTAAAAGAAGCTATGGCTAATTATGCAAATTTTTTCTGCTTCAAGTGCGTAATCACCTGAAAGACACCAATTTTATCAATTTCCATAAGAAAATTTATTTAAGGATTGTTGTTTCAGAATTTGCTTTCATAGAAAAAAAAATCAAGAATGGGAAGCTATTTACTGAACAATTTCTATAATATTTGTTTAAAATTCACATAATCCGTAATTCTCCAAGAAAAATTTCATTTTATCTGAAATTTTATATTTAAATTTATTTTACATTTTCATAAAGTTTTTGTTCAATCATTAAATTGATTTTATTACAACTGCATTTTACTATAAATTTTGGCTCGACATTATTCTGTTGCGTCTAAAATTTAATGATAATGACTCAGAATTCCCAAAATTGTTACATTTATCTTATATTTCGAAACAATTCAATTTAGAAACCAACGACAGCTAAGGTTGTATTTACTGTATTTCTGTGATGAAGTATTGATTTTCGTATTCGTTGTGTGTATTTTCCGCCTATTTTTATTGAAAATGTTTTTTGAAAATACTTAACTGATGGTAGAATTTGACTTTCTCACTGAAAATTTGAAAATAAAAAAATTGTTTATCCTGGAAGAATAAAAACATAGGTTACCTTAATAGAAAAAAAGCATGAAAACGGAGGATGGTTATATTATTTTCTGGTTTATTCCTACAGTTATGCATATGGGCTACACAAAGCAAATGAGACCATCGGTTTTCTTATAAAACCTTGACAAAGGATAGAGAAGAAAACAGAACTTGAGTAAAAATTGAAAAAGTTTCTATCATGAAGTCAAAAACTTTCTCAAAATTTTATTCTTCAAAAATTCGACTTTTTCCTTCTTTCGCAGAGAATAGTCGATGAAACGAGAGTGAACGATAGATGGTATAGCTATCACAGCTTTTTATGATGCCTGGAAATCCGTGCCTTTAGAAGTCTGTGTAGTACCTGATTATGCGTCAGGTGTTCCAAGTCTCTCAAGTACGGCTCGAGAAGGCCTTTGCTAGATTGGAACTCAAGAGAGGACAAAGCGCTGATGTGAAAGACGCTTTCGGCGGGAAAGATAGAGAAGAATATCAAAGAAAAGGGAAATAAACAGCTACTACTGCGATTCCTGGAGAGCAAACATGCAGAAACGAATAAAAAGGATAGGGATGGGGCTGAAGGGGCAGTAAATATTCCAGAATAAATTGAGACCTGGGGTTTTATGTTTCTTTTTCTGCAAAGACGTTTTTGATTTTTATTGCTACACCAGAATCCCATTTACATAAATAAACGTATCCTGAGTTTAAAGACGAAAGAATAGCCTCTAAAAGATCACCGGAGCTGCTCTATGTCACTGCTTCTGGTCCCAAGTGGATATGTCTGACGATCCTTCAAAGTAGAGTTGGGTTTCCCAACAATGCGGTGTTTGCTATCATGTATTTTACTAGTGTCAGACATACTTTATAATTCAGTTCGAACTCTCAACAGAATAAAGTATTTTAAAAAAAAACTCGATTGCAATGTGACGTAAGGAATAATTTTTTTATATATATAACCTTTAGAAAAAATAAAATTCATGAAAGTGCAACACTAAACATGTAAAAATATTTAGAAAATACCTATTAATTAATCTTAAAAATACTTCATTAAGTTTTCAACCTAGTATAAAAAGTAACCATAAGCTGAATGAAGTATTAATGATTTATTATGTATTGATGGAATGAAAATGGATGTTTTACATTGAAAATTAAAAGGTATTCTACTAAAAGGAATTGAGTTAATTGAAAGTATATAAAAGGCAATATTTTTCTTATGTTAAACTTTAAACACAATAAATTTGTTGAAAAATAATCAGGCGGATATTTCTTAAGTTAAATATTTTTATATGTTTAAACGAAGAATTTTTTTCTTTGAAGAAACTCACTAAATAAAAATATTTGTAAAAGTAATGAACACTATCACGGATTTTTTTAATTTAAAATACACAAAACTCTGTGTTTCAAACTGTCCTACAAGTAGAAATATGAAAACAGAAATTAATCTTTTAAATGTGATTTCAGTTAGTTTTTTTCATAAAATGTGTGAC
>BMAV01005544.1:210635-251462 GCA_019973955.1 Trichonephila inaurata madagascariensis | reverse complement strand
ACATCTATTGAAGCATTTCACAACTCTGAAAGTTTTTCTTAGTCATTCATTTTTGTTACAGCATATAAGTTGTTCAAAAATTTCGGGCCCCATCAAAATTTTTCAAAATTTATTGATAACGTTTTGGTAAGTGTAGCCGTAAAAAGATAAGATTCGTAATACATCACTGACATCAAATATAAAGTTTCATAAATTATAACTAGGGTTAAAATGAAGTAAATTATTATTATACTCAATTGTCTCTATTTAAATCAAATGTGACTTTCCATTCAAACATTTAGAACCAATGGGGGTAAGATAGAGAAGTTATTGGGCCTCTATTCTACTAAAAACCGTCGGTAGATTAATAGAGAGTGTTGTACATTAACAGATAATCGGCTTTCGTTGTAATTCCTATGGCAGAGGGAGGGATTTAGTTCGAGGTATCAATTCAAGTTGCATCCCCATTTCTTGACAGTAATTAAAAAAAAAAATTTACAAGTTCCTCTACCAATAGCTGTTGTAGCTTGCTGGCTTACTAATTTGAATAAACATCTTTTCATAGTCACTCTAGGACAGAGGTTTCCAAACTTTTGGTCTCATGGAACCCCTTACAGTATTTTTCTGTTTTGGGTAGACTCCTGCTTATCTAATATTAAATTTTTAGAAATTTATCAACTTAAATGTCTTTTTGACAGCTGGTATTATAGAGCTACTTTTACTTTAAAAGATTTAAATTTCTAAATGTAGCGTATAGTGTTTAAAACTTCAGAAACACAATAAGAGGGATAAATCTGGTGCTTCAATAACAAAATTTTCAACCTTTGTCATTAGTCTTGTCAGGTTTAACCAGGGGCGTAGCTACCACCGTATCACTGATACTAGGCCCCCAAGCCAGAGGGGCCCCAAATACAGTCCCACTAACAGGGTTCTCATATCTGAAACAGAGCCCCGAAGGATTTTTGATACAAGGCCCACTCAGAACTAGCTACGCCAGTGGGTTTAACCCTAACTGTCCTCAGTTAGTAGTGTGTGTCCAGTCTTTTTCTTTTCGTATTTTTTTTTTTACTTATTTTGGAGATTGGCAACCACGTTGAAACTCCTTCTCTCTACGAAATGCAATTAAAAACTTTCTCACAAGACTCCATAATTCGAGATAAATAACAGGTATGAGAGACTTTTTAAATCCAAAATTGCTGACATCCGTTTCTAAAGTTTTCTCTTAGATCTCCGTTACTGCCAATTTCGACCAGTTCCTCTTGTAATATATTAGTTTTTCTTTTCAATGTTATCATATGAATTCATTGCTTACTGTGGTAATTATCATAGTCAAAGCATTCTCAAACCTAGTTTTAGAATCTGAAAAAAGGGCATTTAAATGTTGAGCGTATGTTAAAACGTAATTTTCCAGGCAGATTGTTTGTAACCAATTGAGAAACTGGGAAAATTCGCGACGTCCAATATTATACGCATTTGGCTTAATTATGGCAAGCAACACTAAAATGATGGTAATTGTTTTAATAAAACTTATGCTATCGCATTGTGAACTGTGCAAATTAACCTCAGTAAATTCAGTAAATAAATCTGATAAATTGATAAATCTGGTTTCCATTTGATTAAATTAAAATTAAAGTCATGATCTGGTTTAATGAGGGCCCCTATTGAGTAGACCCCCATTTACACCTCAATGATTCCCCTCCAAATTACTTTTTTGTCGACGTGGACCCCTTGCAGGTCATCATAGACCCCTGGGGGTCAATATAGAACACTTTGGGAATCATTGCACTAGAACCTTTAAGGTATCCGACTGGGTTCGGAGACAATTTTCTAAAATATAACTTAAATAATTATTTAATTGTTATTTTTTAATTGAGTATGTAGCAAAACTATGAAAATACAGCAAGAAGAATTTTTTGAAACCTTATTTTTTAAAATATTGAGAAATTTGTACCAAAATATTACAAAAAATTGCTCTTTTGCTAATAACTCTAAAAAAATATATATTTCACAATAATAAATAAAATGTTTGCAGGAATACAATTCTTTAACTTTTAACTATGCTGTGTCTATTAAAAAAAAACTCTAGGCTTACAATAAAATTATGAAATACAGGTGTTCGACATAAAAAACACAGAATATTTCTGAAAAAATTTTTTATTTTCATATGAAATTACATTAAAAAATAACTTAATTGAAAAATTACCCTTAGATGTTAGCAGAAAGCATTCATTATAACACAAAGAACAAACTCAAAAAATTTCATAAGGATATTTCGTTTACTTTAAGAAATATCACTCTTACCGTTAACCATTTTATGTTCAAAAACAACATTCTTCAGAAAATGCAAAATAAAGTTTATATTTGCAATAAAACTTTTTAAAGATTTAGAAAGGTATTAAAACTCTCCAGATTTGTATATGTTGTGCCTTTCTGAACCTTATACTTCAAACTTTTACATTTTTGAAGGGTCTTTCTTTTTTTACGAGACAGTTTCTTATCTGGTTTAGAATGCCTTGTACAATCAACAATTCTCGTTTTGTCAAGGTACCAAAAATATCCTTTCATTTCAGAACATAATTTCATTCCTAACTTTTAAAGTAGAGGTAATAGACTAGCAAACCCAGAATTAAAAAGTATTAATGCAATATAATTCCTTAAACAGAGTGTTTGTAGCTCGACAAAGTTGTCTTTCGGCATTATACTCCACATGACGTTGTTAAGACTTTCATTGCAGTTCTGAGCTTTTTCGTGAAGACATTTTCTTAGAAGATTTTGATCGCAAAGTTCCTTATAAGTCTTTTTAATTGAATTAATAACTGAATTTGGGAGATCCGTTGATTTTTCTTTCAACGTTTCTCCAACAAATTCTGCTCTCTGGAAATCTCTTCTTTTTCGGCCTCATTGGTCTTGTTTTTGGCATGACAACTTTAATTTGATTAAAAATAACTATAACTCTAGATAAAAGTACTAATTAAAAAGTTATAATGAGATCTAATTTCGAACACAAATGATAAAAATGTAGCAACTCGTTTAAATCAAAACAAACATTGCAATCAGTTAACTGTTGCCTATTTTAAAGCAAAATATATCTATTAAAACATTTATGAAGTGAGATAAAGTTTACTAAACATTAAAAGAATTCGTTAAAATATTTTAAATGAATGAAAATCTCATTTTTTGCCGTTGAAAATCAACCGAAAACTCAAACTTCCATCAACGAAAACTCACACTTTTGTCCTAATTGACTCAGAATTAAAAGTACGATAATTTTTGATAGCTTATTAAACAGGCTACAAAAATGGACTACAAAATAAATTTCAATTTTTTTGGTGAAAATGATGATTTTAAACCAGTCGGATAAGTGCGAAACCCATTATATATATATATAATGAATTGCGTTCAAGTAACGAGGACGACATCTGAATTGGTATATTTCATTTTCTTCAATTTCTCATCACGTCTAGTGAAGACTATTTAGTTCATTCACAATATGCGACACTATATCTTAAGATGGTCTTTACAGATTAATTGATTGTTTATTAACGTTGTGCTTCGAAGCAACACGAGGTTTATAAGGTTTTCTCAGAAATCATGAAGCATAAACTGCAAGGAGTGACTGTAACTAATGAACTACCACTGCTCAGTACTTCATTATGTAACAAACTCTGTATAATATGACGTTAATCAGAGCAAACCGTTTAAATACTTCATGAAATAATTCACTGTATTTACTTCATTTCACTGTATTCACTATACAGGGTGAGGTGTGGCAACTTCCTGTTTTGAACACGTTATAATGATGTTCGTTGGGAGGGTTTCGGTGGAAGTGGTGAAGTGAGATATTTGTGTTCCCACCCGTTTCAGTCTGAAACATGTTGTGGTCGAGGCAGCAGCACGCTTTTGTCGTGGAGGCACATTTCTCTAACGGTTGGTCGATGATTGCGGTGCAACGAGCCTCTTGTCTTCAATATTCCTCCACGAGGTCGTGCTCTTGATAGGAAATGTGTTTTAATGTGGATTTATGCCTTACGAGTAATAGGGAATGTCTCCAAAGAAAGGAAAAACTTCCAAAGACCGTTAGAACATCAGAAGAGGAACGAGTTTGTGTGTCAATTCAGACCGGTATGTGACAATGATCCAACAATTCTTCTTATCCGTTCTCCAAGAAAGGGATCTTGACAATGTGTGGTTACAAGATGGGGCCGCAGCCCACACCTCCAGGGTTTCCATGTGTATTTGAAGAGCAGCTTTCCCCGAATGACTGATCTCCCTGCAAGAGGATGGAAACTGGCCTGCGCGCTTACCTGATTTATCCCCTCCTGATTATTTCTGTGGGCTTATTTCAAGTTACTGCCTTAAAACGACCGCTCCAAGACCCTGGAAGACATACGAAATAACATTTGAGCCGGAATTGTAAATATCCCGGTCGAATATGCTTGAAAAGAGGACTCAAAGTTTTCGAAATCAAATGCATCAATGTATTGATAATGGAGGGTGACATTTAACAGACGTTGTGTTTAAAACTGTGCCAATTCAAAGTTCCAGTGTTGTATGTTATATGGAAAATAAAAACACAGTCGAATGAAACATGTAGTGTGTTTTATTGCATTTTCAAAACATGAAGTTCACACGCCCCACCCTGTATAACAGCTATTTTTTTTTAAATTTATTGATTTAGAAAAGTGAGCAAACAGAATAAAGGACATGTTTTTAAGTTAATAAATGTATAACAGATTACATAAAATAAATAGAATTTTCAAACTGTTTATTTTCTAGATACAACAATCCGAGTACTCTTTTATGGTAGAACACATAAGTTTCTGACATTGCTTATTGATCTCTAATAGAGAGACATTTTTTTTAGTGTGAACAACAGAAAAAGACCACAGGAGCCTAATGAGCTTCAACAGCTGGAAGACAACCTTGATATAATCTATCGGGACATATATTTTCTGCCAACTACTTTTTTTCTCTAAATTATGGCGTAGAAAAAATTAATTTTGTAGAGTTTGAGTTCGAAGTGGCATTTTTAATTTTTGTGTTCACAGGAAAATTTAAAAAAAATCCATACAACAATTATTTTCAAAAAGAAAAAAATCGGTCTATACATACAACATGAAGTTTAATTAACGTTAAAAATAAATGCAATAAAAATAATCGTGAGACTGGTAGTTTGAAATATTAATTATAGTAAGTTAAAAACAAAAAACAAAAATGTTGCTTTTAATTTAACTCATTTTATTGTAACGTTAATTTCGTGCAACTTAGTATTTTTGCACTTGCGTATACCTATGTTATTAGTACTGTTTTACAATTAACGTAAAAATAAGGATTTATTATATATTAGGAGAAAGAAATGAAAGCGTCGAGAAAAAAAAGAGAATTTCTGTAAATGAACAATTTTGAATTAATTTTGTATATAACCATTTTTAACCACGAGAAAATTAAAATATTTATTCATTTTACTTACAGAAATCCCATGGAATAAAAGTATTTCTTATTCAATGTAAATTATAACAAATATATTTAGTCAAAGTGCAATAGTTTTATTAATTTACTTAGCAGGCATTTTATTTTAAAGAAATTTGATTCAAATTGTATCTATTTTATACATGTACTTTATCGATCACATAAGACATTCAAACAAGAATAAATTTACAAATGCAATTGTTACACTCTTATCAGTCACTGAAAATAAGCACAGGACGTGATTTAAAAGAATACTCTAAAAAATTACTTTGAAATTGATGTGTAGTTAATTATTAAAGATCTTAGTTTTTGAATATTCTTTGACAACCAACCTAATATTTTAGAAATTCACACAATGCATCATAAGACAATCTCAGGTTTCGTTAGGCGTTTTATACGTAGTAGTTCCCTTTTTTCCTTGACGGAATAGAATATAATCTTGAAATTTCTCGACTACTAACCTGTGATTCTTCCATTGGGAGTAAATCGAAGACCATATTCGTTTATAAATGGAAAATAGAAACATATAAATAATAATACTGAAATAAATATACTTTACGTTGTAGGTTTTCCTTTAAAATATCTTAGATGATGATTACTTTAGCTTTTAATGGGGAAAGAAGGGAAAAAAATTAAAGTTTACGTACCATTTTGGTTAATTTTTTTCCTAATGGGCTGCGTATTGATAACCAAGCCTTTTGCATACGTGACAGTTCCTAAATATGAGAGCCATTTCATGGTGGCACCACCTAGTAGCGGCTCTAGCTACCAAAGTTTGATGATTGAATTAATTTTAATTCAAGATCTCGTCGGATGCTAAATAATAATATTTTACGTTCAGTTCGGGAAAAATAATTTCTAATTCCCACCAGGAGTTTGCCTTTAAGAATATTCATTGTAAATTTTTTAATATCAGAAATTACTTACCAATAATTCATTCTAATACTAAAAAATTCAGATTCTTAGCATTACTTAATTTTTAATTATGTATTACTTTCATTATCAAGAATTTTTAGAAAACAGGTGGGATTGAATTAAATCAATGGAAAGAAATACAAAAAATACATTTTTTAAATATATTCAGTAGACAAAAGTTTTTTTTTTCCAGGCAACAAAAATTTCGTGTTAAGTTTATTCAGTCCAGATAAAAATCTACATGTCATTAATTCCAAAGAAGACCATTCCTCCAATGAATATTTTCAACTCAATAAAAATGTTATTTTTGTTCCAGTCTTTAAGTTTTCTATTCCAAAGAAAGGCTGTTTGCAAAACATTATTCCTATCGCTGCATTGCGCCTTATATACATGAGATATTGCCTCTGTCTTCAGCATACTTTCAACAAACAAAACATCTAAATCAATATCCTGCTTCTATATTATTGAACAAAGCTCAGACTAAACCTCCGACTAAAATCTTTAAATCTATAGAGAATTTTCTTTAGTAATGGAAAGTTCTATAATAAGTTTTCGTAAATTTTAATCCATTTCTAATTTTTATAAAGGCATTCCTATATTATATAAAAGAATATAAGAGGAAATATGCGATTTCTTAACAATCCCTACACCAGCTTTCCACTAGATATCCTAAAAATTTGCATTACAAGTTAATAGTGAAAGAAGCCCGGCTTATATATATATATATATATATATATATACTGAGATGTTTGGAGAAAAGAATCCAAAGTTCAGTTGTAAAGGTATTTGGAGAAAGAGCTGTAATTCATTTACCTCTCTAGGGATAAGGCACTGGAAACCAACAATACGTGTACTGTATGCAAGCCTCGATTTCCCGATGCAATATTTCAGAAAAGAGTATCACAAACATTGCCTTAGAAAATGCGTTCATCCAAATCGCTAGAGGATACTATAGTCAATGGTTTGAAACGCTTTTCACATTCTTTGTCGAATTTTGTTGAAGTTTGAATACATTTACATTGTATTACATAGTAAAATTGCATACAGATAGCATAATTAAGCATCGTGAAAATTCAACACAAAGTTGGTTGATTTCAATAGATCTGAATAGTTAAGTATAGGATATCATACAACTCGTAGATATCTACCACGACATTCATGCATAAATATTACAAGATAAGTAAATTCAAAACGAAATCAGAGTGACTGAATTATTTAAAGGTCGTAGTAACGTTTATTTATATATAAGGAGATGAGGATTTTCATTTGATGCTTTATTAATGTCGCATTTCAAACTTACACGAGGACTACTGGAGACGGATCTCGTAATTTTGAACCATGGTGAACGAGCCTGATACCCAAGCTGGCATCCCATTCTCCAAACTTCCTCACCACATCAAAATGAGATATGGAATAGTGAATAAATAACAAATATTAAACTCGCTATTTTTATTATAAAGGAATTCAGCACACAAGATTTCGATCATCGGTTGAAAATTACGCAATTCTATGATATTTATGCATTTTCTGGAATGCATGAGAAATTGATTAGAAATGTCTAACCTCTTCCTATTCTCATGTATTATTAAAAAAAAGAACCATTTATGTCTTTATGATGCTCGTATCTGACAGAGATCTATTGTTTTTTTTTATATCTATGTGCTAAAATAATATTAAATAATTTTTATTATTGCAAGTATAAATATGTAAAGAAACACAAATTAAGTTTATGTAATAAGTACTTATAACTAGGATGATTCCTGAGTTGACATCCCTATCTTTAAGCCTCTACACCACACCAACGTGAGAAATTTGAGCCTCAACAGATTTCCCACGCGCCAACCCTTCTACACGGCTTGTCTATAGTGGCACCAGGACACTCAAACTCATAACTCGTTAACACTAGTCACTAGTTCTTGACTTGGCTTTGTCTCAGTTACCACAGCCTTGAATTTATATGACATTATTCGTCGAAATGCTTAGCAGGTCTGTTTGACTTATGTCTGATCCACATTTAGAAATATGAATTTTCTATGTGTTTTTAATATCATTAACTGAATAGGAATTTTTTCAATACGATTAAATTTGATTAAAATTTGTGAAGGAAAAATTTCTGAATTTAAAAAAAAATAGAAAGTTTACGGTATTTAACCGTAAAAATTTAATTTATTAGGAAATTTATGTGTGTTTGATAAAAGAGAGCACGTAACAATCTGGGGGCTGATAAAATAAACTCCGATCAATGATGACAATTAACCCAAATTATTCATCTTATAAAAGAAATAAAATAATACTTTCTCAATCTAAGTTACTGCTGGAAGTACAAAATCATTTTTTTTATTTAATAAATTTAATAAAACTTTTTTCTATCTCTTGCAATGATAAAATATCGCCCTCTTAAAAAATGCTCATTAAAAAAGCATTGCTAACTAGTAACTGTCTAAACAACTTCTTTATTAGTTCAAATAAGTTTTTAAGGCCAGATTAACTGATTTTTGTTGACACTAAGAACACTTAAATTAAACTGCATCAATATTTTAAATAGACCCCTAAGACGATACTTGGGCATAACGAAGAAAAACCGAGAAAGGTAAATATGGGAAATCTGATCAATAAGGATAAACAAATTCAAATGAGGAAATTTCAGGAAGGAGAAAAGGATTATCTGCACTTCCTCCCTTTGAGTACCATTTTGGCACGTCAGCGGAAGCGAAGTAATTAGATTAAAATTGGGATTAAAAGACATAATATTTAAGTTATGCATTTTCCTTAAATGCATGATTATCTCTTCCGAAAATTAACAGGAAATCAATGATGGTGTTAAAATTCTAGTTTATTATAAGTACTTTCACTCAACTGGCTTCATTTAATATAACTAGAAGTTCAATATACTGTTGAACGAGTAAATTTCTTTTCTTGGTATCTTTTTAGCCAGCTTGAAAGTCTAGTCTTCAAAATGAATCAGCGTTTGGAGGTAGCACACACACAGTAAATCATGAATAGATTTAATGCCTTGTGGATTTTGAAAATTCTTTAGGAAATTTTCATTTTTAACTACGGCCAGGATAAATATTTACAGTATCTATAGTTTATTAAATTTTATTATTCAAATGTTCCTATTATGTGTGACTATTTTTAAAACTTCGATGTGTTTAGTTGATTATTTGAATTAATACATAGCCAGAACTTCCTATTGGGTTATGGCAACAAAGACCACAACTACTAAATGATGAGAAGCTCTGGGATGGTATATAATTTATTTTGACATATTGAAACATCCTTCTGTAAATTTCCTTGCTAAGAAAATATTAAATATTAAATTGGTTTTTCTCGATTTGTCATTCCTCTGATCTTAAGAGTTTTTATATTTCGCTATAATTATTTGAAATCATATAAAATAAAATTTTCGAATTAGGAGGAACATGTCTTAGGCGTTTCTGTTCTAGATTAAAGTTAACAAAAGATTTTTTAAACTTTTCGAATTAAGGAAAGTACATTTTAGGGAAAGCTTGTCTCTCTGTAGATATTTGAAATTTGAATTTGAAATTTGAATTTGGAATCTATGAGATTCTGACTATAATGATACTTTGAATATCTACTTCTTTAAGGTAAGTCGTTCAAGTTGTTACATTAATGTTATCATGACTGCTTGTAACAAGGTGGATTCCCGAAGGACTTCATATTCTTTACAAAAAGCGTTTGCTGTAACTGAGTCAATTTAATTTCTGGGGTCAGACTAAATAACATGTACGCTATATTCCTTCACTGGAGAGATTACCTTTGACTCATTTCATTTAATTATTTTTCACCAAAGAAATGCCTAAAAAAGTTAATTTCTATACCGTTTCTAAAAATATTATACGTTACTTATGAAAATGGAACATCTTTCTGAAATATTTTTACAACTTAAATTATTATGACTATCCGCAACGAATGGTTCAAGAAGTTTTTCACTATTTAATTTCTCCTGAACATTCCATGCGTATTATAGCATATACTCCTATTTTAAATAAGTATTATACTACCCATTTCTTTGAAATAAATGGTAGTTATTCGCCATAATATGATACTCGTAGACCAGCACAAGGATAATAAAACATAATTCAAACTTAAATATTTGGTTCAACTCTTAACATCAGTCATGATTTATCTAACAGATTGTTGAGGACCATACCTGTATAACTACTCAGGCGTTTTCTCTATAAAAGCTCCAAAACTTGAACTGCGAATTCATAATAAAATAAAACAAGGAAAGTATAAGTTAAATATACATATTGAAATACATTTTTTATCGATTGTAATAGAAATATCAATTACTACATAAAATGGTTGGGTTTTCTTTTATTCATTTAAATAAATGGATAAAATTTTAACCAAAAAGGGAAAAGCCTACAAAAGCTTACAATTTTTTTTAAAAAAAGGTTATGTTAGAAAAAACTCTTGGATAAAATGAATTAATCATAAAAAGAAAGCAACAGAATTTAAAGTCTACTTTTTCTTGGAATGTGAGAGCTTTATCAAGCCAAACAGAATTGAAAATGGGAATTCGTAGTCGATACTATGTCCTGTGAACGCTTGAAGCGGCAGTCAAGAAGTCTTACCTACACGAACCATCCCTTAGAGGCAAAACGTCTACGCGGAAACAATGCCATTATCAGTTTACCGATAGCACTGGGAATTGATATTCTTTATTGATGATTGCATTCTTTATTTGTATGCAAAATTCTCCAGCGTAACCGTTATAGAAAGATGCGTTATTTTCAACCGACGAGTTAGTTGTTTCTCTTTCGAATGTATATATTTTTTTGTCAATAAAAGAAATGAAGCTTTGTTCACAATTGAGAACAAAGATTTCGGTAAAATGAATGTCCTAAGGGATGTTTAGTCACTCTATTTTAGATAATACGCTGACAAATCTTTACGAGAATTTTCATTAAACTGTAAAAAATTCGATGAAATATTTAATGTGATAACAAAAAATAAAATTTTATAAGTAAGCAACACATAAATATTTTGGAATGAATTGTAGCAAAGTAAATATAAAACGTTTGAAAATTTAAGTACACAGAAGTAAGATTAAAAAAGAGTTTTAAAAATTTAGGTAACGAATTAATTCTAATATGCCATATATTCCGGCGTATAACATGCACCCGTAAATTCTTTTATTTTTTTGTGTTAATTGTGCGAGTTATATAAAAATGCTAGCCTTAGAACGAAAGAAAAAATGAGCGTAAGAAATTATGAATATACTAGGTTAAATATATTAGATATATTTTTAATTACATCTATTTTTAAATGATCTTTTAATTATGTCAGGTTTATTTTCAATCCATACTTTAATTATCCACTCACATACTATTTCTAGACTTCAAGAGATAAGAACTTTGCACTCGTACATTACAAATTTGTTTCTAAAATAAAGGTGTGCGTTATACATCGAGTATATCTATATAAAACTTAAAAAAGGCAGCTTGAAAGTATAGTGTGTGTGTTATACGCCAGAATATATACGGTACATAATAATAATATGGATTCAAATAAAAATTCTAAAATTAACAATGTTTTAAAAAATAGTTGTTTATACAAATTAAATTAACTTTTTGTTTACTTCTATAAAAAATAGAGAGTTTTTTAAAATTTTTCCCCCACATCTTAAATTTTATCACCTAAGAAAAATTCCTTAATGAAAGATTATATTCACGAACAACTGCGTGCCTTTTGTTGTTAAAAGAGTCAATAAATTCTGTGGGGAGATTAATTTATCCAGATTTTTCTTAAAAAATGAAAAATATTTCTCCTTTTTTATGTTTTGAATTAAAATAATATTGAACTATTATTGAAATAATTAGTTTTTAAGCCTCATTTGTACACAATTTGTAAGTTTATTTTGTTAGTTACTGTCAGACTCAGTTTCTATGCAAAGTTCAGCAGCTGGAAAAACTTTTAAACTTCAACTAATAAATCCTTAGCTCCGTTTTTACTTGAAACAGTATATCATAATCACTTTATAAATGACTTAACGTAATGACTCTTATATTTGTTAACAATAAATGAATACCTAATTTTTACTTTGAAAACAAACTTGTGAATGACCTTTGACGAAAAAAATAGGACAATAGTTAGAAGACTTGATTCGTATTATCAATCCAAAGATCTGCATATTAAAAGCGTCCCCTTTAATGTTAATTTTAAATATGAATTTAATTTGTAAAATATATAGATTAGTAAGCAAATAAAAATTTTATAGAATATCAATGCTATCGCAAGCTTATAAAGTGAACAAAATTTCACTTCTGTTGAAAGATTCAAATGTGAAGTATTCGTTTCTATAGCAACGGCATCTTATTTCATTTTTTCATCTTATGTTTTTGTTTTCAATTGAAATACAAAGTAACATTCGCATATTTAAAATAGATTTGACGGGATATCTCAAAGTAGAACGATTATTTCAAACGACTCATAGCGTTTTTATCAATACATTGAAAGAATGTTTAAGACGAATATGACACTAATGCACTTTGATGTTTATTTGCAGAAAGTAAAGAAATGCATAAAATAGTAAATCCCATTGCACAGTATGTAACAAAATATTAAAAAAAGAACTCCAATTTTATAAATAGTGTCTAAGTCACAGTTCCGTATGAACAACGAAAAAATATCTCCACAAAGAAAACGAAAACAAAATTGAGGAAGAGATCTTATTTCTCATATTATAATACATATTCAATAACTTCTTTAAAAAATTCCACTCTTCCTACGCTTTCAATCACTTTAGGGAAAACCAATATGACTCCGCTGCCTGGATTCGGTCGAAAGCAAATGCATCAAAAGTCGAGTGAAGGGGAAAAAATCATTTTTTTTTCTTACAAATAATACAGATACACTGACATCAGGAACACGAGTTTTGTAACATTTCACTCAGCCTTTCTTATATGTCACTGAATAAAAATAAAATACGAACAAAAATGATTGATAAGATTGGCTATTCAGGAGGAAAAATCTCAAACTTGTATATACATACATATAGATTTTTGTTGAAAAATTAAAAAAAATATATGCTCCTTTGAAAAAGTGCAAGAAAAGGTATTGGAGCATAAAAGGAACAATGAAAAAGATGCTTCCGAAAGTACAGCTAAGCCCTTGTGATTTTCCAAAAAAACTTAAAGAAACCGAGTTTGGAAAAATCTTTCATACCCTTAAACAATTTTTGAATTTTGGAGAATAATACCGGGAATGAATGAGAGCGATTCTCTTAAGTATTTTATGACGTTGTCTTCCAGTGATAAATAAAACGAAAGAAAACCAATTGCGCCTGAAGCAACAAAAAAGATACTTTGTCATTGGGACTCGGGTATAAATAAACGAACCAATGTAGCGAAAGATGGGTTTGAAAGAACATAAACGATGGACGACAAATAGGTGCAATAAAGAAGGAGCTTGAAAATAACAAGACGCATGAGACATATTGTTCCCAATAGGTTGAATTCAAACTGCCGCAGCTTCTCCGCATTTCATGTTGCATATTTCTTTACTTAAGAAAAAGCGATGGCACAGACAGTCTGGGGATGGGAGAAATCCCTATTCCAATTACATCTGCTCACAATATCTGTGTTTATATACAACTTGATACGAAAGGCTTTTATAATTAAGCACTTAATAAATTAATTGATTGTTTATTAACGTCGCATTTAGAAATAATGCGAGAGCTATTGACGAAAGGCCTCTTAATTTTGAACAACACTCATGTGATCAGGATGATATCTGAACTGGCATCCCACTGTCCAAACTTTCCCACCATGCCTACATGAGGACTCTGATCCTCGACGGATTTAACAAGCATAAGTTGTGACGGGCTCATCGCGTTTTCTACTAAAATCTCCTCTTGGCAAATTTCTCTTTCCAACCAAATCCAGAAGCGAAACGTGAACATGCAAATTAGAAACCTTTTAAATGGCAGAAGTTTAACGTGGGAAGTGATTATGCTAGTCTGGTTTAGGCGCGTGAACTGAAGGAAGAGAAGAAAGCCGTCATTGAGTGTGAAGCTATCCGTGACAGAACGATCAAGTCAAGGTGGATACAATTCCACGCGAGCTAAACAGAAGATATTTAAGATCCGAGTGGATTGTGGTTAAACAAGAGTTTAAGTTAGGATAATTCTAGTATTTATATATAGTAATAACTGTGATATAAACAGAGATTAGGAATAGACGGAAAAGTTAAATATAGTGGTTAAGATCGCGCTTATTTGGTAATACGTATTGTGTGTTTTCTCACCTCAGATCCGCTAAGTTATAATATAAATATTATCAGTGTTAGCGTTCAAGTTAAGATCTTAATAAAGACATTTTAAGATCATGGCAACGCCTGGTTCTTCATTCAATCCCACACCTCTAGGTCACGAAGATAACTTAGAAGTAAGGTATCACCCACGAGTGAATACTTCCCAAAGTTCTTCTGCTTGACGGGTGGTTGCGGTAGCCTAATGGTCATGGTCACGGACTCGTGGCTAATGTGTCATGAGTTCCAGCCCTAGTACTACTGAATATCCGCCGTGTAAAGAGTTACGTGCACGTTAAATTTGTCCATGCTCAAAGTCCTCCCATTGGTGTGGTGTGGAAGTTCGGAGAGGAGGTACCAGCTCAGGTGTAATCCTGACCAATTGACAGTGGTTCAAATTTATGAAGTCCATCACCAGTGGTCCTCGGGGTTTTTTTTATAGTGCGATGTTAATAAAAACTCACTCATTTATTCTACGAGGATGATCAAGATTCGAGCTCATGGCTCAACAGAAACAACACCGCCTATGAGTCCACAACCATGACCACCTACCAAGTAGTTTAGAAAAGCAAATAAAGTGTACAAATTTTACATGAGGAAAGGATTTTTGATATATGATCCTCTAAAAAAGACATCTAAACTATAGTATTGTTCTCAGACTTTCGATGACAAAAGCACCAAGAGTAGTTTTTATGGTAAAATATATTTCATACATGTAACTATTTAATTGATTATAATTTCAAAACAGATATATCTTCGATTTTTCTTCATGGTAAAAATGAATCATGTTATAAATTTTTAATGATCACAATTTTTGACGTTATGAAACGTGTATAAAAGTAAGTATACTTATTTGAGCTCATTGAAAATGCATAGAATTGCGTACTTTTTGATGAAGATCTTTGGTATTCTGAAGACAAAATATAAATGTGAAATATTTTCGTAAGTAACTTGATAAAAACACGAGGTAATATATGAACAAAACCAAATAATATGCCAGACGATGATGAAAATATATGTAATTAGTCACTGTCTTGCAATTTTGTGAATAAATATAAATGTGGATCACTGCTCCCTTCTTCACTATAACATTCCCTCATACACATCAATGATTCTATTTCTGGTGTATAAAAAGAGGTTATGGTAAAATATAAGGTATCTCTATTCACTACATTTATAGTTGTCCTTTGAATATTATTCTGAAACAAGGTATTCTAACAAAATATGCTACTTCTCTCTCTCACTTTCTCTCTGTCTGGATTTATCATTATAATGGATATGAATAAGGTGTTCAAGTGTAGCATATATTTTTTATAGACAAAGTATTTATATCAAATAAACATACAGATAAAAAAAACAACTGCCCTGAAACCATGAAAGAAAACTAGAATAATCCAAGGTATGTCTTCCAATTACAAAATTAATAGAAGTAAAATATATATATATATCTTAGCCCTCCAAAAAACATTTTAAAATTCATTTTATCGAAGAATTTTGTTAATTAATGAAAAAAGTCAAGATAGAATTCAAAACAATAAGAGTAACAAGTGAATGGATTGCAAATTGCAATAAAGCTTAGATAATAGACTTAAATAACTTTAGAATGACTCTAAATCATGAACTCTCACAAAGTAACTTATTTACCAAACCTAATACCTGTACTAAATCTAATCATTCTTTGATTTATAATATTTTACTACACAACATTAAGGTATATGAAAACTATTATTATTTTCCTTTTTAGCTAAAAAATATTTCTCTCAGAGAAATATTTCTCTCTATAGTTTTTTCTTTTCTTTTCATCAAACTGAAAAAGAGTTTCATTCGCTTGGCACTCTTTTAAGAGAATTAAAGCGCCCTTTCGAAACTGCATAAAAAAGGGGCATCTTGAAAGAATTGTATACAATTGAAGTTTTTAAGAAATCGTTTTTTTCCCGTGTCTTATAAGAATCAATTCCGATTTTTACAAAGCAAAACATTTAAATAATTTTCTCATTTGTCTTATTCATATTTTAAAAACTAGCACAATTTCCTTAAAAATTTTTTGAATCGATATTAAAACTTCTTACTTTCTTTAGAGCAGTTTTTTTTTAAAAAGATCCTTTGAAATTATACCGAAATAAAATGTTAAAGAGGCGAAAAAGGTTTTCTAGTTAATGTACCATTAAACTCAATTTAAATGCTACGTGTTGTCGTTTTGTATTAAGATCCAATGTTTTTTTATATAGAATTGGGAAATAGCGTGGTGCTTTTTTTTCTGTGCAAAGTTGCTTTCTAAATCAGTTTTGAGTGAAACAGAGCTTAAATTAAAACGGAAATTTAAGTGCTCTTAGTGAAAAAAGTATACTCTGAACATTATTCCGGCTTGCGGAATTTTGGAATTTCTTTAACATATTTTTTTTAAACACTTCTTGCGTGTTTTCATAAACAATTCATTACATACTTTTTATTTATTTATTTTTCGTGTATAAGGTAGTGAAGCATTGCATGCGTATTTTTTATTTTTATGCAAAAAATAGTTAACATCAGTATTCTCACGAATCAAAATTATTCTTAAAAAATGCAATGCATACAAAATTCCTTGATTCTAATTTATATTTTTGTATATTTCCTAAAGTAAGTATAGCTAACTATGTAATTTTTTTTTAAAGAAAATAAAAGAAAAGTAACATAGTTTATAATTTTGTGGAATAAAGAGTCAGATCTAGAGAATGATTGATTGTTTATCATAATCGCATTCAGAATCAACGCAAGGGATATTGGCGACGGACCTCGTAATTTTGAACCATGGTCATGTGATCAAGGTGACACCTGAACTTTATTGTGAGCTGAAGCGGTCTGTCATGACATTGAAAGTCGATGACTCGACCAATACAACGCCAATCATGAATTCTCTGCCATGAACACTAGCTACCAGGGTCATGCTACATTGCGAAAGAAAATCAGAAATAACAATTATGTATAATAATGATTGTGTTAGATGAGATTTTCTAAAAGATAAAGTCATATTTATTTAACTTTTCAAAAATTAAAGGCTATCAATAAAAACATTCTTACAATTTTCTTTACTAATTATATTTAGAATCTCATACATAATCTAATATAATTAAAACTGACATGGAATCAATATTAGATTTTAAACTAATGCGGTAGTGAGTGAGTGTAGGGTTTTATGGCGCAAGAGCCAATTTTGGCTATGCTGCGCCAAACATTTGTTAAAAAATTCAAAATGTTTTATAAATTATTTAAAAATAATGATAATACAGTTTTAAAAAGTTAAAATTTCAAATCACATAAAATCGTTTTCAAGTAATTAAAGAAAAAAATTTGGTGGGGATTCCCCCACCAAGTCAGACTATATCTTAAAATAAAAACATAGAAAAAGACGAATGGAACATGTTAGTTTAAAACAAAGTTAGACAATACAAGTTATCAAAAAATTAGTTTTTATTTTTCCTAAATCGGGTTGGAGTTAACGTGCGTAAATAATTGTCAGGATTGTTTATAAAACATTTTTTTATGTGTAAATTTATCCGTAGGATCTGGCTCAAGTTCCTCCTCCACGTCATACATAAGCATGTCTTCGTCATCAGTAGTATATTCCGTAGGTGCTGACTTTCTGGGTTTATGTGGAGCCATTTTCATTTCAATTTCTGGTTTTTGTACTTTTGGGCACTTTCTTCTATTTTTTGAATTCTGTTTAACATTCTGTGGGATTTTAGATGCATTAGAAATTTCGCTATTGGGTGTAGTAGTTTCAGACTCTGATAAAGGAACTGATAGTTGAACTTTAGTTGAAAGTGTGGCGAATTTATTAGAAGTTGTAGGAATTGGGTTTGTTTTAGTTGGTAAAGATGAGGCAGAGGTATTCAGTCTATTGTCTGGGGCAGATGCAGAAATGGGTTCGGGTAACCGAGAATTTGTGGTTCGTTTTATTGAAGATGTGGAAGGCAAGAGGTTTACTTGAGTGGTATATGACGAAGTGGAAACTGAAGGAATTGAAGGAGATGCATTTGGTTGAGGCATGGATGATAGAGGTGGAAGTAATTGTAAAGGTGGGCACTTGATTTTAGTAATATTTTCATCTGTTTGTGTTGTACTGGTAGCAATTGAGGGTTTGGCAACTTGGGCATAAGTTTGAGATAACTGCGGGGTAATTAATTTTCGGGCTTCAAGGTATTTATGATTTCCATTTAGGACACAGTTTTGAGTCGGAGGAATGAGATTGGGAACAATTGACGCATTTCTGCTCCAGACTGCCATCTGTGGAAGAATGACCAACAGATGCACATCTAGAGCACGTCAATTGCCCACGACAGGAAGTTTGAGAGTGACCGAACCTCTGGCATTTGAAACAGCGCAGAGGGTTCGGTATGTTGGGACGGATTTTACAATTTAAATAGCCGTCTTTTATTGTGTTTGGTAGTTTTGGACTATTAAATGTTAAAATTAAATGTTTTGTGGGAATAATTGTAGAGCCTTTTTTATTGTGATTCTCCTGACCTGAGTTACACCTTGATCTGAAAATCCCTCAAGGATTTCAGCCTCAGAAGTGCACAACAGGTCAGGTTCAGAAATCACACCTCGGCTAGAATTAAGGGATTTGTGCGGAGCTACTGTAAGAGAGGACAATCTAGAAAAGATTTCGAGAGTAGAAAAGATTTTGTTTAAATAGCGGAGTTGGTTTCAATGAGTAGATCCCCAAAACGTAAACGTTTTACAGATTTCGGTTCACCTCCTATTGCAATCAGAGCTTTTTGAACGGCAAATGGCGATTTCAGGGACATGGCATTGTTAGGTAAGGATAAAAGTAAAAATCGTGCATGTGTAGCAGTTTCGTCTATGTTAATTTTGGGTAAATTAAGGCCTTTACCCGGGCACAGCTGTATTTGATCCATCAGTACGCGTACATAACTTCGTCCTGGCGTGCCTCCACCCACCACGGAGTCCAACAAGGGAGGCAGTGTGCCGGTCATCTGGTAAAATACCAGGCACGGCGCTTACCCAGAGTACACCCAGAATATAGTGATACAGTCCAGGGTGAGGATCCAACGGGTAAATCCGACACCCCTTATCTGCAGCACTAACCCTGCAGCAGTGTCTCTTCGGAGACACCGAAGAGAGGTACTACCAGTCGATTGACAGGAGCGGGCTCACTCCTGCCTCCCGTCTACAGCCGAAGCGTGGGTCAAAGGTATTCCCAGGACACCATTTCCTCCTTACGGGACGCCGCACACGGCAAACATGCGGGTTGGCTAACCAACGGTGTTAGTCGAAAACAAATAAAGCAACATAATCAAAGTATTAAAAGAAATATACGAAAAACAAACTAAATTAACACAATACAAAATGTAAACCATAATATGTTAATAATAAATTGAATAATTTCTCATAAGAAAAACTAGCCAATGAATAGATCTCTGTTCATTTCATAGTTTTTGTTTGTGGTCTGGACGTTGAAATCTGTGATCTAGACGGGAAAAGAAGAAAAAGGAAATTTGAATGGCAAGAAGGAGGGCCGAAAATAGAGAGAAGGATCACTAGGGTACCCGGGTTTGTGACATCCGTGTTTACCAAAGACAGTAAACCCCTTGAGAAAAGGAAAAGATCCCTAGGGTACCTCGGGATTGTGACACCAGTACTCACCTAAAGAAGTTGAGCCCCTGAGGGGAAAAAAACTAATGCGGTAATCTGATATATATATGTATATATAAATAATCAATAATAATATTAACTATATTGCTATAAATCTAAAAAAGCAAATCAGAAATCGAAGTATAACCAGACAATATGAGTCAAATTAAGTTAGTCCCAGTATTGCGATAGAAAACTAAGGAAATAAGATCTTAGGAATCTTAGGAACTAAGATTGCTGATTTAAACATTGTTTTGAGGACAACCAACCTCTTCATCTGTAATTTGCTTTTACTAATGAGCTGTAGGGAAAAGAAATAAGAGGAATAAAGTATAGATATCGGACAATTATTCATCTTTTACATACAGCAACAAACGCTTAAAAAGTTGGGAAGGTGAAAAAAAAAAATCAATCAATTCTTTTTATTTTTTCAATCATTTATACAAATTTCATTTATATATTTATAGAGAAATAAACATTTCAATATTTATAAGTAACGTAATTTGGAAACACCGAAAAACAGTTAAGCACACAAGCACAATGTGTAAAACTTCTAATTTTTAAGTATTAGAAAAAATACATGAGTACACAATGCCTCATGACAGAATAAATCTTAATTTGCCCGGATTATGTCCTTTTTTTTCTTTCACGATCACATTACAGTTTCAATCTTTTTCTTATGAATGCTTATTTATTATATAGTTTCTTTTGAAATAAAAAAAGAGAACTAAACGACGCGTAAATGCCTTTATCTGTTGAAATTTCATCAGCCTTTGAAAAATTGGCTCCACTAACCCCTCTTTTTTTCTGCTTAAAAAGAAAAATCTTTCCACCCTGACAGGTCATGCGATACTTTCGTGACTTCATATTGTATTTACATGAAAAGATCTTCGTGCGATCACGTTTGTTAATGCATGACAGACCTGAGTGAAATGTATTATGCAAACACTTCTGTACATTTCGTGTCAAATTAGTGCAGTGAGGCATGAATAAATTTTGCAGAAATATTTTTTTTTTTTTGCTGAGTGAAAGTTAAAATCGGTGACACTCAACGAAGGTTAACATTAGAAAGAAATGGTAGATAAATAGAATAAGATGAAAAGAGTAATGTATAATTATTTTCTTATTATATTTATATAGAAGATTTTTCTAAATGCAATTTGTGAATTCATTTAAAAAATTTTTTTTAAAAGTTTTGAAGTAATATTATTGTAAAAGTAATCAGGAGCAATGCTGTTGAATTTTATTAACAATATTGTTGAATTTCTAAAAGAATTAAACTGTGATGAAGAATATTATAAATGTTAATTTTTTTTTTTGCAGAATCCTCTGCGTGCATATTTTTGGTATGTATCATTCAAATTGCAGTTCATTTTTGATTAAATTCCATTGTAATTGATATTAGAGTTTAATACACAAGTAAACTAAAGATTCATCAAAAGTTTCACTTATTTACAAGCGGATATTAAATTTTTTTTCTCATTTTATTATAAGGAGCTCATAAAATATTTATGGTTCATAAAAATCACCAGGACCCAGAAGGAGGAAATACACTAAGACCCTGGTTTCTACACTACATAACTTCATTTAATTCTATTTAATGTTATGAAAGAATATAAATGCAATTTTTATAGTTCCTCGAAAACTTATTATCCTATTTCTCAATTTTACAATGCTTTATCAAAAATATACTCCAAATGATCATACTTAACCGAGTAAAGCTTTCTAATAATCCTTTGAAAATCTTAAATCTACCCAAAGCTATAATTTAAGTATAATGTGCTTAAAAAGGGAAAATATCAAGAATGTAGAGAATCATCTTGGAGAGAAAACAAGCTTCATTCTAAGGAGTTTGAAATTCGAAACCATTAGTTACAACATTTGAGTTAAGTCAAAATATTTCATTTTGTAATATATTTACTTTATGTCTAGAATTGTAGATTATTTCTCAACATACCAAGTCTTCGGTTTTTTTTAAAAAAAGATTATACATTTCATCGATCGCTGGTTCATCAATTTCACCCTGTATGAACAAACATACATCAGAAAAAAACCATTTTAATATTTCAGCTATAGAAGGAATTCTTGCATCCAAAATTGTTTCCAACAGTATTTTATGAGGTTATCTTTTTGGGTGCGCGAGAGTGAGTGTTTATTAACGTCGCACAACACGAGGTCTATTGGTGACGGACTTCATTATTTTGAACCACGGTCAAGTAACGAGGACAATACCTGAGCTGGTACCCCCTCGTCTGAATTCCACACCACGTCAATGGGAGAACTTTGAGTTTCGATAGATTTAACGTGCATCAGCCCCTCTACACGGCAGGCCTTCTGTCACACTACAAAGCTGCACGAGAGCTATTGGCGATGAACCTCCTAATTTTGAGCCATGGTCAAGGGATGAGGACGACATCTGAGCTGACACCCACTTCTCTTTTCTTCGACACCACACCAAAGGGGGCATGTTTGAGCCTCGAGATATTTAACGTACAGAGGCCCTCTCTACTCGTCGGGTTTCAGAGGCTCTAGGCTCGAACTCATGACGCGTCAGCCACGAGTCCGTGACCTTGACCACTAGTCTTCTGTGGCCGCTACCTTTGGGTGAGTAAAAAGCTAATATTTTATTTTGGCATTACTGTAGTAACTAAGTTTAACAGTTTAACCCTTTATCTACCGCATTATGATTTACTACAGTTTTTTTCATCCAATATATATTTTTTTTGGATCAATCGAAAATTAAGGGATGTACATAAACAAAATACCCAACATTAGGAAATTTAATCCGTTAAAGCTAATTAATTAATTAAAGATATTGAGCTGTAAAATAAATAGTCAAATCGTTTTCTAAGGTCTTCATTAACGTAAAAAAAATAAGACACTTAAATTTTAACATTAACTAATTTTTTGGGACAAAAATGATAATCTTCCCAATCCGCTGAAAACGTAATTTCTGCTGTAAAGCTAATCGCCTTCCCCACTAAAATACTCATAATAGAACCCGTGCTGCCATATATCGGGGAAGAGTGGATTTCAAAGAATATTCCTGATAAGTATCGTCAGAATATTCGTAAAAATGGTTATTCTATGTAATCTTAAAGGGAGTGGTTCTTATAAGTACCGTCGGTAGATAAAGGGTTAACATTTAGTAGAAATATGCAAATAAATCTCATCGGGGAGGAAATCCATAATTTGCATTCTAATATTATGAAGAAGGCTTAAGCGAATTAATATATAGTCCTTAAAAGTAAAGTCCTGTTTCTCAACTTCGCAATATTTCTAAAAAAATGTCCTTTAAATTGTTTTACAAGAGGATCACGAAAGAAAGAATGGTGAAGTCTTGGAACCAAGAATATCTCATTTTTAATAAAGGGAGCATAACAAAGAAATTTTTTCCAACCATTAATAAGAGACTGTCATGCCATCATTTTTACACTAACTACAAAATAACCCAATTTCTACTGGTCATGGTAATTTCAAAAGCTACTTGAACAAATTTAATTTAGTTCCGTCATCTTCCTGTGATTGTAATATTGGAGGTGAGGAAAATGTAGAACATGTGCTCCTTCTGTGTTCCAAGTTTGCCAGAGAAAGAAAGATTCTAAGACTGGATTTCAAGGGACTTAATATAAATTGGCCTCCGAATTTTCACCAACTTCTTTCCTCCAGAAATACTTTCAAAAATTTCTGTGAATTTGTTGTAAATATTTGTATTTCTTCTTAACCTCAATATATTTTTTTTATTTTTTGTTTCCCCTGAATGTGTGTTTTATACTTACTTCTGTGAGCCCCGTGTGATACTTTGTGGTACACGGGGATTTTATAATTGTTTTCAATAAAAAAAAATGCCAATTTTGAAATGGAATATAAAATGCAAATTATTTTACATTATATGAATTAAATATCATTATTGCTACAAGGACCTGAAACTTTCAAATTGTTGTAGGGAATAATTTAACTACAAGGGGAACGGGGAAGAATTCAAAAGAATGATCATTAACATATAGTCGTAGGAAATAGCATTCTGAATTTGAGAGGAAGTTAGACGTATATATATACCTTGACTTTCACATAAACAGTTTTACTATCCGAGATGAAACAAATCCGCTTCCTGGGTATAGACGAGGAAAATTAACCGAACAAGTATTAGGCTCTAAAGATAATTGAGTTTGCCTTGTTAGAACAAAGTCATCCCAATTTAGGCTCATTAAGTTTCATTATAAAGATGGGAAATTTCATAATTACGGCAAATTTTAGTTTGAACGAAAAGTGTTTAAGACTTTTTAAAAGTAATTTTGGGATGGAATAAGTGTAATTACGTCAAACACTTTGTTAACGGAAGTACACGAGACTTTTAAAAGAATTTAAACAAAATGCCTTTTTTTTTATCTTTGGTGAAAATCTTTTTATATTAATACATAATTTTAATTGAATTTTGTAGAATAGATATTGAATTTTAACTGGAAATGTTATATTAACATGCATTTTACTTATCTTTTAAATAAAAAAAGAGTAACACGATTAAAAATGTATTTCTTATTTAACTTTTTATTGTTATACAAGCTTTTATCAACAATATGTTTTTCATGCTTCTTAATCTCAATATAAAACAGTATTTTTGTTAAAGTTATATCTCCAAATCATATTAGTATTATAATATATAAGAATAATTATAATAATAATTAAAGAATATTGAGAATTATACTTCTAATTTGCACTTTATAATAATACATTACTGAGATGATCAGAAGAAAAGCATAATATGTTGAGAAATATAAAACTCAAAGATAATGTGTGAAATAAAAATTTTGGAATTTCAAATATTTTCTAAGCTTTTTTTTTAGAAATTTTAGTTTATAAATTTACACATTTTGAAAACGCAAAGGAAAATTTAAATTTCATAATGTAAAGAAAGTATAGTACAATATAAAGTATACATAATGGTGAAGTAAAAAGCTTCAATTTGAATCCTAATTCTTCTCATTGGTCCATATGTTTCCTAAAATTTGATCAATACATCTATTAATGTATTTATAATCAGATTTAATGTAATGTATTTAGGTTTGGTTTCGTTCGAATTAACATCATTATTTGAAGGAACACGAAAACTATTGGCAACGGATTTCTTAATTTTGAACCACTGTTAAGTGACGGGTTAGGATTACGTAAGCTGGTAATTGATCTAATTTTTCAACTACGTCTCTGAGGACTTAAACACTAATTCCATTTTACTTACGATAGCCTCATTATTCAGCAAAATATGTTTATTAAGGAATAAGGTCTTGAGCAACATCGGACAAACGCGATCATTGTTTTCTTATATAAAAATCCAAAAGAAACAGAATTGTTCATTGATACCTAGTAGAATAAAATGCGTGGCTTGTTCATTTTTCACTAGAGAATCTTCTGACATAAATTAGCATTAAATGGTCATATTTCATTCATTCTGATGCGGTTTTCTCTAACAAAAGAAAAAAAGCGCAGCTTTCCCCTCCCTGTTGAGGCGAGACGAATATTAAATACAGAAATGAGATCTAATTTTTCTAAGTCTTAAATAATTTTAGCATTTTTTACCGAATTTTCTCCCTCTTTTTCTTTTCCCAGCCTTGTACTTATATATCTTAGAAAAAAGTAAAGCATTAAAATGATTTAAAAAGAACCATTTTTACTACCAAAACGATATCTCCAAACCGATAATGAATACTTTCTTGAACGCTCCAATCCATTTAGCTAAAAAAAGATCTTTTTTGCATCGTTAAAGCACCTCTTTAAAATGCAGCATACCTTTCACTGTATAAGCTCTCTTCCACCACGAATTTACCTCAGGAAAGCAAAAGAAAAAAAAGGGAAAATTCCATTCTTATTTTATCGCTATTTTGTTCGTCTGTACCTATTGTAAGGGTGGTTTTTATTTATCAACGTAAATTAAATGATAGCACAAAATATATAGAAATAACGGTTCATGCTCAACCAACCATCAAATGAATTTTTTCTTACCTTTTTTCGGTAAATAATTTATCTCAATAACTGAACCTGAGCGGTTCTGATAAGCAAAAATTTATTGTTGAATTAGTGTTCAAGTATTTGTGATAAATGTGGTACTACCTTATTCAAATTAGAGATAAGAGAAATCGCGATGAAAAACTTAATATAAATGGTAATACTTTTAGAGTTCTTTAAGAAAAATGTCGTTTGTAAGCTTTGTTTACCCTAGACAGATCACATTTTAAACCATCCACTCTTAAGAATTTTGTTTAATCTGTCAACCCCAGTTTTAAAAAACGTGGCAGTCAAAGTATGATAAATACCAAAAAGAATAATTAATTATTTAAAACCTAATTAGAAGTTGTAATCTGTATATTTATATTTTCTTAGAACATTAAAAAGTTAACGGTCTTCTTCTTTTGTTCTAGAGATTGATGTTAAGTTATTTTTGAGATCAAAATATTGGTAAGACAAATTTGAATTGGGATACATTAGAATAAACACTGAACTTTTTGAATGAATAAGGCAATGATATAAAATTACTGCTTGCTATTTTATAAAACTTTGCATCTCGTCATATTTTCTTTATAAATCATTTTTGTTTTTAAATTATTTTTTTATTTATTTCACTAGTTTTTAACTATGGAAAAAACATATGTCAGATGATAGATTTTAATCACAATACATACATTTAATGAACACTTTTTAGATTGAGGACATTTTTAATTCAAAGAATGCAAGTTCATAACGTAACCATAAGTAATATTTTGAATAAGTCCCACATAAAGATAAATTTGTGGTTACATTTTTAATGAAATACGCTACATACATATTCACTTAGTCAAATCAGCGAAACATTTTTCTTTTGTGTTTATTTGATTCTTTATGATACTATGAAAAACATAAAACTTTGGTTTTTCAACTTCCTTAACCAGAGTTGGATTTAAGCTTACAGAACCCAAAGTGATCTTTGGTAAAGTAAGTGAATCAGGAAGAAAGCAGGAATGCTTTTATATGCATAAAGCACAATAAATATGGCTAGTAACAAAAGCCTTTTGATATTTTCTTTACCTTATGGAGGTTATACATTATGAATAAATTGTAAACTATACCTATTCTAATGTCTCCTCGGAAATAAAAGCATTCTCTATTTTTACTAAGGCAGTGCTTTTAAAATAGGTATCCTGATATATTCTTTGAAATAAAATCAGGGCTAGGGAACATTATTTTTAGTTTTGTAAGGAAGACTTCTAAACAAATGGTGAAAGCTTTTTATACACTTACTGCTTTTGTTTGAGTATAAATGAAAATTAGAATAAAGAACTTCAAATAAGTATGAATATTACAATAAGGCTTTTTATGAGAGGGAAAAAAAGATGACCAACTGATCCTTGTTGCATAGCAAGGATGATACTTTTGCTATGCAATAATGAACAGCAACAATAAAAATGGGTCCGAGAATTTTATTTATACAAATGATATGAAATATATATTTTTATTTGATTTCAAAGTTTTCATTTTCTCAATAAAAATCATTGAAAGAAGTCATAAGGAAGAAAAAGCAGAATACAATGAAAATTCACTTTTAAATGCAAAAAGAAAATTTTGAGCACAAACTTCAAATTCTGAATATTTTAATACTGAATCCATGTAATTCTAATTTTTTTCAAATACTTGTTTTTTGTCAAATAAAAGAATTATATATCAATGTATGATACTTTATTATGTATAGTGAAATTTAAATGTTTATTACAGGCATATATTTCTGATACTGTTATAAATGAAATTACGTATGGAGTAAAATTTTTTATCAAAAGCGTTTGTTATCAATTAACATCGGATGCATCAGAAAGCAAGGAGAATCAAATGAAAAAGTATCATTCAGACAAATTTTCGTGAAAATTCGTTTCAAATTTTATATATATATATATATATATATATATACATACATAAGTGTTTCTTTCCTTACTTGAATTAAAAAAAAAAGATATTATAAAATGAAAAATAAAAAGTAAATCTCATGAGAAATTTTTTCCAGACATATATTTTAATCCTTTAATTCAAACACTTCCATTGAGCACTATTTTTTTTTCGCATTATTACAATGCAAAAGCAATTTATGCAAAAATGCAGAGATAATTCTCAGGTAATTTATGTTCTTAAAATTAGTTAGAACTTTCTTTTGCGTAGAAAACTTTTAGTAATCCAGTTTTTCCAAATTAAGATTAGACAAACATCAAACAGAATAAGGTAGTGGGATAATTTTAAATGAAATAATAATTTCACGACACAATTTATACTATGGAATAATACTTAAAGGTAACGTTTATCTCTGAGATATTTCTAAGGATTCCTTAAAAACTATCAGCGACATCAACACTTCCTTAAAAGCATAATTATAGGTACTTTAATATTTTCTATGTGGATTCCAGAAAAAAAAATTCTAAGAAATGTAAATAGAATTTCACTCTTAATGCCCACTGCATCCTTATAAAATAACTACTTATGTTTAGTATTGAAATGCTACTTCTTACATTTATTACACACGAGTAATTAATTATGTATTAAGTACATTTTATTTGATACATAAATTTTCTTTAAGACAAAAAAAAATTCTACCATTTTACTCTATTTTTATTCTTCCTACAATTGCTTGAAATTAATATTTTTCTAATTTAAAAAGTTTATAAATTTAATTTGAGTTGATAAGAGTATATTTAATGATCCGAATTTCGGTTATCTCACTCTCATATCTCTTAGGGTTCTCGGGATTAAGTTTTAAGGAATTTCTTTGAGACAATTTATAAAATAAAGATAGAAAAAATACATAACTTTAACAAAAAAAAATCCACAAGCGAAAAACGAATATCAGTTTATTAACTAGAAATGAGTTCAGGAGAATGCATAAAAAATAAGCAAAAATATGTTTTTCAATATCAAAAGAGCACATAGAAAATCAATTTTACTCAGAAAAGAAAAGTACTTTTATGAAATAACAAAATAATCTATACGTTTCCACCGGGAATCCCCGAAGTTTCAGAAAGACAAAAAAATATATATATAATGAAGTATGTACCATCAATTCAGAAGAAAAAAAGAAGAAAAAAAGAACACCCTATAACTCCGTGAAAAAATAAACTGCTAACCGAAAGAAATTGTGGAAAAGAAAATATATAGAGAACATCGGATAACCGGAAAGCGATTACCGTGAAAAGAGCTCCAGGAAAGAACTCGCAACTTTACAGCTATAGAAAAAAATAGTCTCATGATTTAACTCTCAAGCGGTATGAAACTAAACAGGTTCAGATGGTACATAGTATGTATTTGTTACCAGAAAAACATCCATAATCCAAAATGTGATGTTTTAAAGAAAGATTACACAGATACTTATAAGTCACTGCATTTGAAATACTTTAAAACATTCATGTTTTACAAGGTTCTTTCACAAGTAAACATTTACAAACCTAGAATAATAAAAATATGTTTTTCAATATCAAAAGAGTACATAAAAACTCTCCCCAAAACACTTTTAAGTAGGAATTTTTAAGTCCTTTCTATTTCAAGGGTTTTCATAGCGTAAGAAATGTTAAAAAGTCTCTCAGACAGAGATACATTTTATGTTTTATGTAAAAGTCTGATAAGGTGAAAGAATTTATGACGATCCCCGCTAGTTTTGAAATACATGTTGTCTTTTAAACTCTTTTACATTGCATCAGAGTAATGTAATTTTTATTGCTACTGATTCTCGCTATGTAGAGAGGCTGATGTACGTTAAATTTGCAAAAGCTCATATTGGTGTGGTGGGGAAAGTTGGAAAATGCTTTTCCAACTCATACATCGTCCTCATCACTTTATCGGGGTTCAAACTGTGACGGGGCTTTATCGCGCCTTTCACTAAAATCTTCTTGGGGAATCTTTGGGGCCAAAATGGCATTTCATTCCAACCAACTCAAGAAGAAAACGCGATATGCAGATTAGGAATAATTATATATATATTGGAGCTTTAGCATTCGCGAGAGATTCTTAGGGGAGTCTCTTAGAAAGTATTAAAAGAGCCACACATATAGAAGTGGGTTCGAAGCCAGAAGGTTGCCTGGTTGCCGAGTCAAGTTGGATTACAGTAATATATAGAAGATATAAAGATTGGTAGCTATTCACCGTGGAATATCGGTAAGCTATATAATATTAAACTTTAATGATAGAGCTGACTCTATTTAGTTATGGAATTGGCTATAGATATAGATTCGGTAGTTAATTTATCATAAAGATCGTGAGTAGAATTTAATGCGCTATTTGCTAAGAATTGTTATTTATGTCGTATCACTCCTGATCGTTTCCCTCTAAGACTTGTGTTGCATTGCTTAATATAAATTGAGATAAAAATAAACTAGCTTGATTGTGGAAGGTTTGGGTGGTCAATCTTTTATCCCTACAAACTTAGGTCACGTGCATGAGGAAGAGATGATACCCCCAGCCCGGGGGTATCACAAAACTGCGAAATTTATCTCCGATAGTTCTCTCTTTGTGATAGTGTTTCGAGCTTCCACGCCACAGGTTCGGGTATCAAATCCCGGTCTGGGCAAGATTGACTCAACCTTTCATCCCTTCAGTGGGTCGGTAAATGAGTACCAAGCTTGCTTGGGGACTTAAGCACTGGGGGTTTCGTGTCAGACTGATCACTTGACCGAAACATCTGCACATGCACTCCAGCACCTTAGGTCACGTAAACTGAGATAAGCACACTATGCCTTTGCCCTCATGGGCTGTTGCGCCACTGAGTTCAGTTCAATTCAGTTCTCTCTTCCAAAGTGCGACGTTATTAAATAACCAATCAGTAGGGGCCTTTTGAAAACTTATCGGCAACAAAAAGCACATTTTTGACTAATTTATTTCCATGGTTTAATGTTGCTTATTTCGCAAATATTGCTTTTCACATAATGCAACTTGATGACATTTGCGTCTCACAAGAGCGTTAAAGAGTGAATCAGCGAAAGTGGGGATCATGTATATTATTAGTGATTACTGTTTTTTTTCTGTGTAAATTAGTCCCTAAATTATTCTCAATATTAATTGTTTTTCATCTTTCTTGTAATTATATTCAGGAAATCTAAAAAATCACATTGAAGAAATTTCTAAAACACTAAATTCTAATCAATAGAATATAATTATCTTGAAATCGATGCTGCAATCATACAGATATTTTTTGCTATACATGTATTTATTTATATTAGCTACATTTTGAAATATCGAACAATAATCAAAATCAGAATTTTTTCCCTTTTATCTATCCTGATTTATTTACCATTTAAAATGAAATAAATTTTAGAATGCACTTTTATATATTTAAATTTTATTTAGAAAAACACACACACAAGATGAGTAATATTGTCTCCCTTAAAATATATTTAAAAAGGAGGAGAAAAAGGTGTATTTTTTTATAAATATACTTTGGGAAGGCAAGACTTATATTTTTCTTAGAGTTACAAAAGTGTTTTAGTCATGGGACTTAGCCAGAGATCGGTGAGGTCAATATGAGGTTAAAATGGTAGTTGTAATTACGAATCTTTCTATGGGGTGTCCTAAAGTTTTTGTACTCATTTTGACTTGAACCGGTTATTAAATTATTTGTTACCTACACTTAGAAACTTCAAATACATTATAAGCTAAAAGAATCAAATTATCTTTTACTGCATACAAATGTGTAAAACGTCTTATTAAATGATCACACAACAGACTTCTTTACCTGCCGAAAAATATGAATACAGTGATTTCTTTGACTTGTGTTAAATCTAATTTTACGAAAGCGACACAAGTGTCTTTAGTGCCACTTCTTAGTTAATCAGTTATTGTTAAAATTAAATTTAAGCCCTCCTGTCGAATATAGGGAATATTCTCTTACTTAACATAGATTGAACATAACAAGTATATTTCAACATTATAAAAAATATCAAAAAACTTCTACGCATCGCTATAACTAAGAATAAAACCAAATAACATCTCAAAAATCAATCATTCTACCCTTGACGAAAGGTCCTTGAGGATATGTAAGCCGTTTTACATGATACAAGGAATTATTAAATTTTCCCAGGGGGTGAGGAATTTTGGGGCAATTACTGAAATAAATTCGTTAATGAGCAACCGATTCAATTTTCTTCGCATTTATTCAAGGTCTTTAACATCAGGTGTTCTATAACTCAATATTATATTTAATGAGAAGACGTAATCTTTACCGAATAAGTCCTTTCTAAGCAACATGGCAAGGTTCATCCATTAATGATTATTCAGAAAATAGCTGAGATGTTACGCAGTTGCTTGTAGCTCTTATAATTCTCTCTCTCTCATTCACACACACACTCACACACATGTGTTGTATCTAATTCACAAGTGTGAAAGAACACGGAATTTGGATTCGAGTTCAAAGGTGCATGTAAGATAGGGAATTGTAAAGGGAGTTACAGTTCCTAGTGTTATTTGAAAAGCAATACGCAATTATAAAGACAAGAACTTTAAAATTTTCAGATTCAAAGGATATTACCCAACGATCGAATTGAAATAACTTGGGATTTACTTTAGAAATCAAAACCACTCAGAAAATGCTAAAAATGTACACATACATAGGAGTTTTAATTGAAGCAAGACAAATAAAAGTTTTATTTTAAGTTCGTAAATTCAAATAGTCATTCTCATTTGCTTCAAAACATTAAATTTAACTCTACGGTTTTTTAAACTAACCTCAATTTTTGTTTTTTTGTTTTTTTGTGAAAGACATTTAACAGTGAGTGGACCTCTTTTTACATCAATTACATTAAATTAAAGCTTTAACTAATGAACAAAGGATATGTATTTATGTTACTTCGTGTTTATCTTACTGATTTAACTATAAAGAAGTGTTTCTAAAAAAAGAAATTGTTAGCAAAAAAAAAAAAAAAAATATTTGAAAGTAAAGCCCATTCAAGAAGAAAAGTAAATGTTTTTTCTATTTCAAAACACCTGGGGATACACTATGAAAAAAGATCAGAAGAATCATTTATTTTTTTTAATTATATTCTGCATTTAAAGATATCCCATGAGACTGAAATCCTACTACAAGAAGTATCTAGAAAAAGAAACTGGTTTAGTCATGTAAATAGAAATGTACTTAGCAAAAATATATATACAAAGATATTTTATTATCTATTGTTTTTAAATATCTCCATTCAATATAAAAAATCTATTCATCCAAGATGATTTCATTCATACATATTATAAGTATTCAAAAAATTCAGAAGAAAAAAGAATTTTTCATCACATACAAAAAACTTTTTATCAAAATTTTAAACTAATAATAAATTTTTATAAGTGAGACGGAAAGTTAACAGTTTATTTACTGCCTTATATTTCACTTGTATACAGAAAAAGAAACCTATGAGAAAAAATTCGTGCTGCTTGTCACATCATATGTTGCAGAACAGTACGCTTTGGTTAGTCTACAGATATCAATAAAAAGCTGAACATACACAATAATAACTTTTATCATAGTATGTTCATTGCTTAGCTTTCTTATTTGCGACAGCTTATTATTTTGATGGTCACGTCATTTGGCCTTCCGAAGAAATTGTTTGGATTATTAAATGTATTACAACTTTCTAACCTGGGCACAATATTCATGGTCACATTTCAATTTAGATACGACTCATGAATTTGCGGATTACACCTGAGTTAGGGAAGAGAAAAAGCTTCTGCCTTTTAACTTATGTTTCTGCTATATTTTGATACTTAGAAAGTAAGGAAAAGGAAAAAAAGAAACATCTCTGTAATAATCTTAATGTACTAGGTTTTAGTTATGAGCTGTTGAGGGAGGGTGATATGAATATTTAAAACGACTTTTGTACTGATTTAACTCAAGTTTTTTTTCTTCTGCGAGTAACATTTTCCCTAACAATACTCACTAAAAAGGTAATATGAAACGAAAGTACTTTTCGCCTTAAAATTTAATGATCCTTAAACAGTTTAAAACTATCTTGTGTGTATTTTAGAAAAGAATATTTCTTAAATATCGTTACATGTCCCCCCCCCCCACTTTTAAATGTAATTGCGCATATCATTTAGGTGAATTAAATGCACCTTTTCAAAAGCTATGTAATAATAAGAGCAAATTTTTAACCTAAACTCTAATTAGCTTTAATGGTTTAAAGAAAACATATAATTTAACACAGCTAAAATAGTTTTCATTTTAATAAATATATCATTTGTAGTATTAGAAATAAAATGGATGAAATATGTAACGGAAAACATGTCTTATTAACAAAATATTTATTGATACGAATGCCTTAAATATCCATATTGCTCACAGGCTGATGTTATCTTCAGTTTAAAGAGAAACAATTGCGAAAGGGGTTCCTAATAGAGTTCCGAAACATTTCTAATGCACTAAAAATTCTCATGGATATTTTATCTGAGCTAGAAATTCCATTCATTTCTTAAGGTGGAATTATTTATCAAATACAGGAAATATAAATAATCAATAATTTCATTTCTTATATCATTTACTAGAACAGGAGGGCTTGGTAGAATAACTATGAATTAACCGCATTAATGCTGAATTATGTCTGAATGATGACTACATCTGATCCGATATTTTACTATCGATATTTCCACACACGAGGCGACTTTGTGGCGTAGTTGGCCTTGCATACCTAAGGTTGCAGGTTCGACCCCGGCCCAAGGCAATGGATTTTCATGATGCAGAAAACCGATATTGTCCATCTTGTAAAATTATGCGGCATGTTAAATATCCCTAGAGTGCATTTTTGGCTCGAGTGCTCTCAGCAGAATTAAATTTCTGTAGCATTTCGCATCGTCAGAGCTCAGATGCTCTCTGGAGAGGAATCTGGACTAGGGTTTCTGATTTACCGGGTTTTTTCATTCCAGGGAATGTAATTGTCGTTCCCGGAATTCCCGGGGATAGATAAAAAGATTTAAAAACAAGTTATTTTCAAATAAAATCAATACTGTTTATATAAAATAAGGATACATATAAATTCCAAAATCAATTCTTATTTATATAATGAGCTAAAAAATACAAAAAAAAAATATAATAAATTTATTATTCATTTTTAAAATAGGATTCCAGAAAGCATAAGCAATTTATACTTTTATCACTCAGCCTAAATCTAAGCTTTGTGACGAACAATCCGAGAGCAAAAAATAATACTCTTTCGGCTTCAACTGACGTTGGAGGAATTTTTTTAAAGCTTCACATAGTTTTATAATGTTTGGTAATGGATTTTCAGTCGAGTCGAACAACTGCATTTCTTGTTTCCTTATTTTGTTGAAACTAATACTTTTCTTGGTTGAACAATATAAAACTTTTGTTATAGAGTAAATTGCGTTCCCTAATTTTTCGTCCAACATCAGTGGTTTTTCTTTCAAAATCTTCAATGCTCTCTTCTTCTGAGTGCGAAGAGATGGGTATTGATTCCTCTTCTTCGCAGAAAAGCCTTGTCCCTCTATCATTTGAGCTTGTTGAACCAAACAATGTTTAACAGGCAATCGCAAAATATCGACAGTAGCTGCAGCTGCTTCGTATTTTCTCCCAAAATTCAGGTATTGCATTAAGCCTATTAAATTATCGTTGCGACTCTCATTAATTCTTTGGATTAGAGAATATTTCATATTTTTTGCAAATTCAGAATTCTGTTCGTTCAATTCTCCAATAACGAAAGAAAATACACCTTTTGCAGTTACCAAATTTGCATTTCTACTGTATAATTTTTCTAAACCAATTTTTACTGGCTTTAAGCATGCTACAACAGTAGTCACAGCTTCAAACTCTTTATTGGCCATCATTTTTGTTCTTCCTTAATGACAATTAATGCTTTTAAAATTGCTGACTTTATTTCTAAAAATCTTTCAAGCATTGCCAACAAACTATTCCAGCGTGTTTTGGTATCCAAACAAACCATCTTTTCACAGCCAAACTCTTCTTTAACATATTTTTGTAAAATATCATTCTTGAAAGGTGATTTTCTGAATAATTTTACAACATTTCTATTTTTTTATAGTTTCATTTATGTTAGTTATAGAATTTTTTTCTGCATGAGTAATATGAGGCAAAGCCCATGATCCCCGGGAAATCCCGGAAACGAAGTATAATTCCCGGGAATAAAAAAAGTGCAGAAATCTTATGATTTTGAGGGTTCTCTGGAAAGAAACTCTAATCTGGACGTCAAAATTACATTGTGACGGATGTTATTCCACCTATATGGTGCCACACTTTGAAGTGATACCAACTCCCGGAGAATGTACTAGGTTCTCAATGGTAAATACCAATCCGCAGCCCCATTGGAAATAAAAAAAAAATATTTCCACACACTACTACGAGCAGGTACTGAATCTAAGTTTTCAGCTGACTTCTTCCTTCTACACGACATCCTTTGATAAAATAGTCTCTGTATTTCAACTATCAGATTGCAACTTTACCACTGAGCTATTGTGGCATCCTGTTTATATTTTTAAAGATAATGAAAGCTTGAATTTTAAGTCATGCATTTCAAAAAACAATTTTTTTGAGGTTTTTGGTAATTTAAAAATACATTAAATCTATTGAAAAAAAATGAAGACCTGGTTAAATTCCAAAACAGTTGAAATAGCTGTGAATTGTTTCTCTGTATACTCAAGAATGCATCACATCAGCTTCCAGCACCTGTACTTGCTAAGCATAGTGTGTAGAAACAATCAATAGAACAAAAGTAGACATGGAACAAGTTGCTATGTTTTTCCTCGCAATGTGTTACTCGTCGATAATGGCTTCTGCATAATTGCTTGTTCTTATGCAGAGAAAGATTCTGATTCCCTTACAATATGACCCTTAAAGGATGCGAATCTTTTTTTTCAGATACAGGTGTTAAATAATGCAGCGTTATCTGTAGTTTTCTTATACGAAATGTGATTCATAGTTATATATACCCATTTTTTTAAATTTTCTATGTTGAAATTTTTTTTTTCATTCTTGGCCTATTGTAAGCAAGTTATAAAGCTAAATTCAAGAATAAGAATGCTAATTTGACTTATTTTTTCAAAAACATGAAACGTCGTTATTATTTGAAAATGATTCTTAACGATGTAATTATTAATGAAATATAATTATACATTTTCAACGTTTTTAACATCTTTGAATTCTCTGGAGAGTGTAAATAAAACTTCCAGAAGTTTAAAGTTATCGATATTATTTATTTTGTAAAACTTAACGTTTTCTGATTCCCAAAAGTTTTAAGGACGAAAATTACGAACAACAAAATACAACTATAGATAAAAAATGAAATTCCTTGTTTCATTCAACCATCGCTTATTGGTTAAAATATATTTAAATATATTAAAAAAGAAAGGTTTGCTAGAGGTACCCCTCAGATATGCTAATTTATCCAAATAGTTCAAATTTAATTTCCCACTGAATCAATTGTAAAGTACGAAATTTTTAATTACATTAGAACTAAGGAAAAAGATTTTTTTCCCCATAACTTCCTAATATCTAAAGAGTTTTCCCTTTTTAGCAACCTGCAGATAAAACTTAAGTGGTAAGTCTTTAACACATAGAACGCGCGGGGATTTTCTGTTATTCATTATTTTAATTCCATTTTAAGGATATATGTTCAAAACTTTCGATATAAATTCATTAAGATTTTCTAAATGAGAAAAAATTTATATTTATATTTCATATACAACATATTTTAAAACAATTTTCAGGTAAAACTAGCATTTGAAAAACAGCTTTAATAAAAATTTATATATTTTTTTTTTTATTTAATAAGGTGAACATTTTATCAATAAACATTTTTTTAAGTTAAACAGTTGTATTAAAAATAATTAAATAAACAAATTGCATTAAAAAGATTCAGTATATTGACACTTATAGAAATTTTTAAAGCAGAATGTTCCTTGATTATTGGTTCAAAACAATAAATTCATTTTACTCTTGGCAAGCATCTGCTTCAAAGATCTTGATACAGTTGGAAGAATAATTTAAATAAATAAATAATAATAATAAAAACTTTAAAGCACAATTATTACGAAATGAATATTTCGCCTTGTTTGTAGTTATAGAACAACAAACTCGATAAAGAAATAAATAAAAGTAAAGTCATTCACGATAAAATGCTTTCATTAAAAAATGCATTTTCCCTGTTAGAATTCTCCAGTTGTATAATAACAATTTATTCTCTAAATGAGCATAACAATGATAAACGCAAATGAAACAACAAACCAAAACTGTGTTTGAAAGCCTTCAAAATGAAGAAGAGCCTCATTAATTTGTAATTAGAATAAATTTCTCACACTTTACTTTAGGGAAGAGTAACACATTTTTATTGGAGAAATTTCGATAGAATTAATTGTCGTGGGAAGTAAAGAGAAAGTAATAAAATATAAAGCTTAGTTCCAAACACTGAAAAATATTTTTAAAAATAACAATCTGAAATAATTAATGTTTACGTGCAATAATTCCAGAAAGAGCCACATAAATATTTTTCATTTTATGCATACTTATGTTTTCAAAATTTCAAGAAAAGAAAATAGCGTTTAATTTGAATATTAGTTAATTTAATCGCGGTGTAAACATTTTCCGTTATTCATATTCGACTTAAATTTCAAAAATTAAGCAAGCAAAAATCGATTCAAATTGTAGAAATTAATATTAGCCATAGAATAATTTTTATTTGCGTAAGTAATGAGAAAATAAACTTTTCCTCTTCATCACTGATGTAAATTGTCACTTAAATAATGTTTCTACATTAGTTTATGTTATATATATATTAACATCACTAAACAATTTCTCAGAATATAATTATAATGAATACCTGTTTTTGAATAAAAAAATTTATAAGAAAAATAAAATACTTGCATGACGTGTATATATGCATTTAAATATTAGTTAATATATTTACTATACTGTACAAAAACTAACTCATGCACATTCGACTTAAATTTTTATAAATCAACAAACAAAAATCCATTAAAATTGCATGAAATGAATACTAATTATAGGGAAAATTTTCTTAATATAGATAATGAGCAAATAAACTTTTCTATATTGTCATAATTTGTCATTAAAATAATATTTTTCCGTTCTTTTTTATTTTAATAACATCATAAAGCATTGCATCAAAGTAATTTACAGGGAAGTTATATGGAATACTTGTGTGTTTTTAAATCAACACATTCTGTGCAAAAAAAGATAACACCTTGGTATAGCAAATCAGTTATTATTACAGCAATAAATCCAAGTTAAAATGAAAAATATGTTTATAACTAAAGTCGTATGACAAATACTCGATAAGCACAACCAAAAATATATACTTTATCTCCATCACAGTTTTTTCCTACTAATGACAAAAAAAAGTCGAACAGTAATTTAGAAGGAACTGCAATTTCCAGAGAATGGAAAATTTAAATAAGTATGTTATATAAATCATGATTTCTACGAGCTTCGTTCAATTCGTTGTTCAGATCGTGCAATCTTCCGATAAGCCCCGGTAGAAAAATCCAATTTTAAGTTGATTACAGGATAGAAAAGTTTTATTTGAGATGTAGTGAGAATCTGAGCAAGCGTGTATCGGATATTATTCCTTGCGCAAGTTGGAGATTAAAATAAATCTAATATAAATACGGACAAATTTTGTAAAAAGTTTTTTCAAGGATATTTTCTCCCGTAAAAAAAAAGGGGGGGGGGGAGGTTATGTTGCTTTAGTATCCCATGCAAGAATATCTTTGTATTATACTAGTAACAGTAAGCTTCTGTCTTGCGAAAGCTGGAAACAAAAATTATCGGCAAGCTTCTTACATTAAATAACTAATCTTTTTCGGAATAAACGTAAATTTATTAGAATTTATTTAGCAATGTGCTAGCTATGTTCAGAAAAATGTTTTTTCTTTAGATATTCCAAAATAATGTTTTAAAATCCCAAAAAGTTTGAAAAAAATAATCAATAAAAATCATAAATTATATCGTAAATTTCCATAAATCTAACACAAAGTAAAACAATGTTAAGAAATATAACAAAATAATACAGGAGCTATACTATCAATTATAGTTAAAAAAGCCACAATTTATACTATTAGTAAACTTTTAATCCTCGTAACTAAGAAATGTAGAGTCAAAGATTGTTTTAAGGTGCAAACCTTCCCTTAAATTTGCCTACATAGGCTTTATAAAAAGAGAAAAGATTCTATGAAAAACATTTGAATGATTATTAATAATTTTTGGATATGCATAACTTAAATATTGTGTATTAGATATATACATACCCACTCACAAAAGTAATAAATTACCAAAAAGGCCATTGAAAAATTGAAAAATTACAAGAAATACCAGTAAAAACAGAAAATTCAACTAAAACTCGACAAATGGCAACAAGATAGCACATGAGGGGAAAATTGGTCAAAAAACCTTTACAAAGCCCTTATTAATTTAACTCAGAAAACTTTAAATTTATAAAAATTTAAATTTCTTTAAATAGAAAGAAAGAAATATTTATAATTAAAAAAAAAAACAAGAGGCTTACTGAATTTAAAAAATACCAAATGAAACAACCG
>BMAV01005544.1:193258-210235 GCA_019973955.1 Trichonephila inaurata madagascariensis | reverse complement strand
ATGTTAGGTATAAAATTGGCTTGTTTGCCAAAAATGATTATGTCATCTATATAACGATAAATATAATATTTAGAATTATTAATGTAACTACTTTCATATATATATATATATGAAAGTTAAATTATCGTAATTGTTATCATAAAATTTATGAATTATTTTAATAATTAACACACTTAGTCTAAAATTATTTACTATAATACATTTTAATTTTGTGAATGAAAAATTAATCACACAGGTATTGAAGCAAGTGAAAAATTCTAGGTAAAAAGAGAGAGATTATATGTATTTTTAATTAAAAAGTTTAGCTTAGCTTCACGTTCTATTTTACACAAGACATGTATTGAACAAACTTAATTCAAAAACAAAATATAATCACAATATCTGAAAAAATTGTTATAAGAAGGGAATCTTAATTTCTTCCTTGAAGATATTTTTTCCTGTTCTAATATAATAAAAATTCTATTCAATTTCATATGAACAGTTTAGTGAAAAAATCAAGATCATTCCTCCATTAAATGAATAAAAGTTTAAATGTATCATTTATTTTCAGAAACATTAATTATTTCAGCGATAAAGAAGAACTAGAAAGCTTTACTTTTGCAACATAGTAAGTTATATAGCATCACAACATCACAGAACATTTGTCTATGTAAAGATTTATTGTATGAGATATATGTATATTTTTTTTCCCAGTTTAAGGAAAACAAACTAACATATTTTTTTAAATATCATTATATTATTCAAATAATAATAAAAAGTAGTCTTTCAGTCAAATGCATTCCTTTTAATTTCTTAGGATAATATGACTTTAAACCTTGAATAATTTTTCAATCTTACGTCCTTATGCATAGACATGAAATTTATACAAAATAGATCCACATCTTTAATGCAAAATGCAAACAATTTTGGAAATTGGCCATTTTGAAAAGTATACGTTCTCAATGTTTGGTTAACGATTGTCTAGTCAAACACAGAATTGGACTCATACCAATTCCTAACTTTCTGAATTTCAGTTTAAATAGCGTGGAAGTTGTGCTAAATGGGATGTATTCCTAGAAGCATTTGAATCGAACTGTTTCTCACAAAACAGAACTACTAATATGATAGCTTGAAGATAGTTTTAGTTTCTGTGGCAAAATACTAGATAATTATTAACATTTTTATCTCACAAATCTTTTTCATATATTATTTAAACTATTATTAATAATCATGATCTTGCAGCATCAAACTTTCAAATCATGAGCAAGTAAAACGTTTATAATTTTGATTCATTTATATACATAATGGTACTAGTAATTAATTCTGTAATACATATTAATTATTATTATTTAGCTAAAAATTCCTTATAAAAAATAAAAGAAAAACCACACACACACACTTTCAATTAATTTTGAAAAATATAAACTATATATTAAGTGGGGACAATATGAGTTTAATATTACATTTGTCTATATATGAATAGTATTCAAATAAGGATTTATTTTTAAATACTCTTCAAAACAATTTTGTATTGGTTTTATAGGTCTTATTTTAAATGTGATACTGATACAAACATTTATATTGGGAGAAATAACTATAGAGCACTAAATAGTAGTAAATCAGTTGCGCTTATTTTTAGCATAGAAACGCACACTGCGAAATTTATGTTCAGCAAATATCTATTTAGGGTACTTGACTAGTTATAACAATTCTTTTTTTAAAAGCATTGCAAGAAATCTATATGTAAACGCCTATTTTTGTTTGATTCTAGAGAAAAGCGTATAATACTGTTAAATAACCCAATTTTAAATTTGATTTGTAGTAAAAAAGTGGCAATTTTAATTTTAAATAAGACGTCAAAATTACACTGTACGATGAAACAAAAGATGGAAAAAAAGCTTGCATTGGACTGACTCAATGGTTCGGAGAGAGCATTGGTTATGAAATGACGCAATGTACATTGTATTATTCACTACTCAATACTCACTTATCATTTATCATCACTTTTGGTAATTTATATTGAAGAAAAATAATGTTATTTTATTTCTAAAATTATCTAACCAAAATTAAGTCTTCCGTTTTTTCAAAAATCTACCCTTTTGTGGCAATACCAAATTTGGAGAAATTATTTTTTTAAAACTATTTTTCTTCTAGTCTCTATCCCATAAAACATCTTTTCGGTGCGCGCATGGGTAGGTTTTGATTATTAATAATTTTTTTCTCCATATATAACCGCCTGTATAATACACATTTATATTCACAAAAAATTTACCGCATATGAGTATATACAAATATAACAGATTTATACCATATGATAGAAAAGGTTAATTGAGTCATAAATACAACTTACAAATAAAAAAATAATAATTCTATGATACTTGATTTCGGTTGAGCTCATATTAATTCATGTTTAATATAACAATGTTCGAGTATAAGCAGATCAGAGTTCGAGGTAAGCAGATCAGAAATTGATATCTGCAGATTCTCTATCACTAGACGGTTTCTCAATCCTTAATGAGCATAACATCGAAATGCAATGTCGCATACAATCATATATTGACTACCGATATGAAAACACGACTGGACAAGGAAGGAGAAGTCCTGTTGACTGGCAGTCTCATTAGATACTGCCACATACCACTAGTTTCCCTTGTCGACATAGAGCATCACAACTCCCGAGAGAGGTACTATGTAGAATAACCCAGAATTGAAACGCATATTGCATTGGCAACACATTTCTCTAGCGTTGATTTCTTATTTCTAATGTCATAAATGAATAGGGGTATTATTAAACAACGCGTTATGAGCTTCGATAAGATTTTAATTATTTATAAATATTTTGCTATCATCCATGATATTTCGGAATTTTATGGAGACAAGATACATAATCCAAAATATAAAGAATAAAAGGTACATTCATCTAACATTTCTTTGCTTATTTAAATATTTCTCTCTTTTCTCATTGCATATATAGCGATAACTTAAATTCTTTAGTAAAAGTAATGTAATGATTTTTCTTGCTTTATATAAAATATAATGCATCTTTAATTACTTTTTTAAATCTGTATTAGCGTAATTGTGACAACTCAAACCTCTTTGCAAGGAATGTTTTGAGGCTTTCTCTAAGATTTAGCCCGCTTTATGATGATTCCTCTGTATAATCATAAATGATACAGAAATACGTCTTAATGAATGAATTTTCTATACAATTTTCAGTACTTTTAATATTCTAACTAATACCTTTAATATTATAAAATTATTCTGCTTATTTAAGATTCAAATACGAGTTTCAGTATTCATTAACCAATGTTATTTCCTTCCAGATTATTAATAAAAAATAAATTATAACTGTCAAATACAGCTAATTTACAGAGGAACAGTAGAATAAGCTTTCAAATATGTTTGAAAACAGAAACAAAAGGAAATAAAAACCAAATATTTCTTATGAAAATATTTAAAAAAAACTTTAATGGCAAAAGAAACATTATGTCTTTATATGGGAATAGATTAAACCTTTAAGGAAACTTACAGATTACCCATAACAATAAAGATTTCTTTAAAAAAAATTTCAGCCACACAATTTCGTCATTAAATCTGAAAAGAGTTTCTCTTAAACCAACTGTTGTATGTATGAACAGATTTCATGTTAGATTATTGTTAGTCAATATTTTAGTGCGCAAACTTTTCAATAGTAGTAAGAAAAACAATATTTTTAGAAAAGATAAACTTTTTCTTTAAAGTTATTGAAAGTTCCTTTTGTGAAATATCTAAAAGTAATGAAAAGAGAGAGAGACGAAAACGGTTTCGTTTTTATCCAAAAGCTATTCTTCAAAGATCATTTCTGAACAAAACGGAAACTTTTGTGTTCAAGAAAATGCATTATGCAGCACATTTTTATAGAAGGAAACCCTTTCAATAAAATTTGTATCGAAGTATTACATTTATTATAACATTATAATGTATATTTCGCTCAATATTTTTTCATTTTAAATAAGAACATACAAAATTATTAATCAGTTTTAAAAAATTTGTTAAGTATGTCGTTAAAGCACACACACATTCTCCAAATTGTTTTCCTTTCTATTTAACTTATAAATATCTTCTTCGAATAAGATTTGTTTTTAAATAATATTTATTACAAATATATTACGTGGATGAAACTGTATGAAAGTAGCTTGAATTGAATAGGATTTTTGAAAATTAATAAAAAGAGCATGATTCAGTAAATGTATAAAATATCTATTATGAATTTAAGTTTTATAAAAATTTATGTTTCATTATTTTTTTTTTATTTAAGTTTATTTTCTTACTCAATAAATATGGAATTTAAAACTAATCTTGATCATACGTTCCCAAATTGGTTTCTACTGACCCCTTGGAGGTCCTTGTGACTGTTGAGGGAATTCGTGGCAAACTAAAATTAATTTGTGGATGCGTGGAAAACTTTAGGGGTTATAATAGTTAAAATAAATTAGTCATGTTTTTTACGTGTTAAAAAATGTAGAGTAAAATATTATAGATAGGCCCATAAAATACAAGTAATGAAAAGTGTCACACGGTGGAAATCGTTCCACATGCGGGTTTCGGCATTTATAAGGTTTAAATAGGAACGGAATCGCGTTGCTACATACAATAACGTGTCTAAAATATGTCAGTATAAAAAGAGTCATGCATCAACTCAACAGTTCAGTTTTATTTCGTGCATAATCCTGAAATTTAATGAGACTGCAACTAATGTTCCTTAGCTTTGAACCGAAAGCAATATTATTATTTGAATTGTTAAACAGGTTGTGAGAGGCTTGCACCTCTCCCTCAGGCACCTAGATGTGTGGGAGGTAGGGAAGAAACACTCGACATGATCCAATTAATATATTTATTTACCACACTAAGAACCGACACAATTTCAACTAGTAATAGTAAGAGAATATCTCAATGCTCACCGTAATAATGGAACAACGACGGTAAAACGAGAACGATTAGGAGACTATCAAATTTGATCTTTACCTTAATAAAGGATCTAACCTATCGTCCGATTTAATATAATGTCAATTCAATCTTAGTGAACAATCGTCACTTTAAAGTTTCCTCTTAATAAGTCTCAAATCACAATAATTTTAATATTATAGTTTCAGTAGCAATCTCACCTGACTCGAGTATATCTTCTCTTCTACTCTTTCTTCAAGCTAGAAAACCTCAACTATATACAGCAGAGGTGGCGAACCTTTATGGATCAACGTGCCCTTTTTTTTAAAAAGGTATTTAATGAGGTATAGACGTGCCGTCAAATAATTTTGACTTGTGATTAGTGGAAAAGTAATAAAACTAAATACTAACAACTCAAAACTCGTTATTTACTACGAAAAAGTACCTTTTGCACTGCATAGTTGTAAATGTTTTAGTTATACGTGTAATTTAAATTAAAGTAACATGATTGTGACTTCTGTTGTTGCAGATTGGATGATAAATAACTTATATTAAAATTGCAAGATGTTGCTTTTAGTAGAATGCATGCTGGATTTAAGCCATCTGCCGAATGGTTTCTAAACAATTAATTATTTTTGCTATGGTTCACTTTTTTGATAAGAGTATTTGCGATTCGTTTTACAAAATTCCGTTTTACAGGCGATGTTCTGCAAACCATTGTTCCAGAACATTAAACGCACACCACGTTGCCTTTACTAATAATGCCATATTTCTAGATTCATCGAGTTTGAAATTCTTTGTTACATTTACTATCTTGCTTTTTTTGTTTTTTTGCTGAACTATCCATGTTAAATAACAGTTAAAAATCGTAAATATAACACAAATAAACTTTAAACTACCGTAGTTTCAACGAAATTGACTATATGCATAGATAAATTTTGCATCTTAAGCAACTGCAGTCCACGACGTAACTAAGGTAGGCCAATAAAAAACGGGTGCGCTCCTGGCCGAGTTTGTTCGTATTACTTCACAGTGAACTTTGCTATTTTGAAATAAAATGCAAACCATTTGGATTGCTGGCGTGCCCAAAATATTGTGTCGCGTGCCACTGGTTCACCATCCCTGATATACAGTAAGCTAGCTAACTTAAATATCACTATTATCTTCTTCCGAAGAGTTGGTTGTGAATAACGCGAATTGTGATAGTCCAAAGATTTCCCAAGAGGATTAATTGAAGAAACGCGTCCAGATACGTCACAAGGTTAGTACGTTACCTAAGTATTTTTGAATGCAATTTATATTTTGTACATAAATTTATTAACCAAAGTTAAACTTTTGTTAAAGCTCATTTATAAAACAGTCTTATAATATAATGTATATCAATATCATTTTCAATTTCATTTACCATTTTCAGAACGTCTAAGTTAAATTTGTAATTTTTTTACTCTGCATTGAAATAGAGATAGTTCACTTTGGGGTTCATGGCTAAATTTAGGGTATAAAAAGGCGACCCAGTAAGGACCAGTAAGTTTGAAAACCACTGATTTAGATGAACAATAAATCTTTAGAGGTAAGATAAATTATTCACATTTTTAAATTAAATCCCAACGTCAGTAAACATCCCAATAAGAAAAACCTTTATCATATTATCATAAGATATACAATAGCACCATTAATTTATTTGAGAATAATTATTTTTTTTTACCCTTTTTAATCTTAAAGTTGATGTGGAATCAAATTAATGAATTACAGCTAAATCTTTATGAGCATTACTTTCCTGAAAAATCATTTTTATGGTGAACTTTAGTTTCCAAAAATTCTGTAATACTTCAGAATTTAACTTTTAAGAATAAACTAGAATATTGGTTGTTCGTAAATCTGTCAATAACGATCCTTCCTTTCTAACCTGGAATAATATCCGTCTCAAGACGACTCTATATCAATTTTTCATTTAAAACGAGTCCGTAAAAATGAATGCATTTTATAAAAAAAATCATAAGAGAGGAGATAATTAATGAACTGCTTGACGCTCAGGAAGTTTGAACTTTAACTACAAAGAAAGCCTTAGAGATCAATTGTCTACGTATAAAAGACAGTTCGCATTAATTACGCGCGTAAAAGTTAAACCACTAACTTCATTAAAGCATTTTACTACTATATATTAGACGCATTAATTCTTTATAATCTCTCGCGGCCTAGGGAATTTTCGTAAATACTTCTCAATGGTCCGAATGAAGGGATGCTTTTCTATTCTGGTAATGAATTCAAAAAAGATTAATTCAATTTTGTAATGCATTTATGCAAAGAAAAGGAGTAAAATATTATAAGAGTATTTTATTCCCCATCATATATGTAATATACAGATGTATTTAGTATATGAACTGTAATCGTGGCAATTAAAAATTGGAATATTGATCATATCTTTTATTTATTTCTTACTAATATAGTTCTTTCTCTCTCTTTCTTTCTTTCTCTCTCTCTCTCTCTCTCTATAAATATATATATATCTTGTTCAAATTTCCAATCGTTAATGAAATACTTTTTAATCATCCATTCAAGTTCAAATGCATTTTTTTAAAACTTGTAGTGGGTGACGCTTAATGTCAATAAAGTTTTTTCAAATATTAATTCCTTAATAAAATGTTATTTTTTAATTTAAAATTAATTCTACGTATTTCTGACGAAGTTATATTTATCTGCAACAGATGGCGCCAGTAAGTTTTTCTAACGAAGTAGGAAATGACTTAAAATTTTTTTATGTATATATTACTTGTTTTAACATCAGATGAGAAAATTGTACATTTTCTATGCTCAAGTGTCCAGGAATAAGATAGAGAATTATCTTTTTACTACATTTAAATACTCAAGGAAAAATAGGGGGAAATTTTATATAAAAAAATATAATCACGTATTCAAGTGAAGGGAAATGTTAGCTATTTTTAGAAATTATGTTAGTATTTCAGGGAAAGTTTCTACCTCTCAGGAAGGCACGTGTAAGCAATTAAAATATTTTTTACCAGGAATCGTCAATAAATCAGTTAAAAACTCAAGTTCTAATCCTTTTAACGAGGAATCACGAATAAATTTGCCAAAATATAGGTTTTAATTATTTAATACTAAATAAAATGGGACCAGCGTTTTCGAAATAGGGTATTTAGGGTATTCATAATTACGATTTAGATACCATAATTAAATAAGATCCGAATTTTGAGTAAATATCATCTAAGTTAATACAATCCCCCTCCCCCCTCCGGCATACGTAAATAAATTCTTTGTTTCTTACTCCACTTTTCTTTTGTCACGACTACATTAAAAAAATGGGTGCATTACATATTTATATATGCATATTAATTAAAATTATGTTAATGTATTAAATACGAATAATATGAAGAAGTATATATATATATATATATATATATAACACTAATATCTTGTTTTTCAAGAACTGCTTATTAAATTATTACAACAGTTATAATGTTTACATTAGTTTTCAAAGCAGTTATTCCATATAAAAACAATTTCGATAAAAATATATGTGAATACTTATCCTTTCAATCTACATTTAATACAGTTATTCAATAAAATATTAAGCACTTTCATAGATGCAGATATTTAAATGACCCACATATAAGATGACATCATTAAAGTCATCGAGTTGTTTATAATCCAGCTGTTTCACTGCATTAATATTTCATTGCTAGGAACTTATTACTTTTCATGTTTATATTGTAGACATGCATTGCCATAAATAGTGTATTCGGAAAACTGATATATTAAGATTTGCAGAAACATTTTATGATTAACTTTAAATATTTTAAAAACGCAAATATTGCGACATTTTTTTTATCATTATTATTATTACAAGCTTTTATTTAACTTGCAATGAATTTTTGCGGCTGGAATCTTGCAACTCAAATTTGAAGCTGATGTCTTCAACCGATTGAGCTGAAATCTCTTGTATGCACGTTTAGTTTGGATGACAATGCATGTTTTGACCATTTATATTCCGATATTGCAGTTAGTAAAAAAGATATTAATTAAAAACCTTAAAACGCATAATTATTTTACCCCTGTTGGCTTTTTATCTCACCGAGCGACTTTTCGGATTGAGCTTAAAGAAGTTACTATTTTTTTTGACTTTTTTAAAAAAGCCATCTAACTCAAACAAAAAATAATTACAGAATCGGAAAGATCATTTATTTCGCTGCGATACAGTATAATTATCTTTACCAAGTAACGATATTTTCTATATAGTAACAAAGTAATTATATTTTCTATATATCGTAACAAAGTAACGATTTTTTTTTATTTTTTAAAATTAAGTAAATACTAGTACTTAAATCTCGCGACAAGCTTTTTTATCATAAATTGTTTAATGACGTTATAAGTTGATATTAAAAAAAATGTTTTAAAAGAAAAATTTATTTCATTCTTTTTAGCGCATTTAAATAAAAGCTCGTTTCTAAAAAAGTTTTCTACTTTTAATTTATTTCGTTTTTAAAAGCATGATATTTTGCATATTTCTTGTAAATAATAATTGTATAAGATACACACAAGAAAATATTTTATTCGTTGTGTTATTATGAGGAAACGTAACTTTCTTTCTAAATATTACAGATCGCTTTGTGCATTTTCCGGTTATCTTCCTGAGAAATCCACATTAGGGGTGAGGACAGCACTGAATAAGAAGATAATCGAAATATCTTTATTGAGAACCGGTCTGTGTGGTTGGATGGATGAAGTAGATTCCCGAGTTTCCCAAGAAGCGGGACGAATGCATCTAGAATAGCCACCAAGAATGAAAATGCCGAATAGAATGATGTTCATATTTTTTAAAATACAAGGGGTATATATTTCAGGAAACTAGGTAGTGCAGAAAAATAAGAAGCGTGGGCGATGACAAATATGCTTTCAAAAAGAGAATGAAACAAAAAATTCTTTGAACAAAATAAAAGATGGAAAAATATGTGAACTTTGGCTTCCCCATCATGACAAAAATATTTCATTTCACACACTTTTAACTCTAGTTTCTGAATGTCTACATTATAAAGTTTACGTAGACATAAATTTCTACAAAAATTAATATGAAATCCTAAGTTAGGATTTATCAATATTTCATATTTTTTAAACACTCCTAAATAATGTATTTAATTTTCTCCAACAAATGCTTGTAAAAAATTTCGTTTGAAAATATCAACAGAAACAATGCATAAAGACTTAATCCAAAAGTTTCTAAATTCATAATCAAGAAGAAACAATTAGTTTTTTAGTAATTTATCTCATAACAAGAGAATATTTGAGCACACTTTCCTTCTCTCAAATGCCAATGAATATTTATCTTTATTCACATGACTGCTTGAATCTTACGAATTAAATAATATCTTTCTCATAAGAGCGTTTTTTATTACTACTTTTCTATTTATACGTTAATAAATAGTGAAGTTTAAGTTATTCAGTATATGTTATATAAACTTGCTGAGACTACGTAATAAATTGGGGAAGGCATAAATTTCTCTTAATGTAACTCCAGAAAAATAAATGTCCGTATCTTCATTGCCTTATTTCACTTATGGATACTAGGCATGGTTAAATAAACCGAGCAATTTCTTGAATTTTCATTCACTTTGAAGGCAAAATAGAGGATTGTAAGCGAATAACTGGATTAGTTCTCATAAGAGAATCGAATTCTAAATCTGAGATAATATCATCTTGTCTAATGAATTAATATTTAGTGTGTATATTACAAATTAAAGTGAAATTGATATTTGTGAACTTGTTTCAGTCGATTGAACTTTCGGAAAGGGATCAATTGGATAATGGTAATCACAGTAGTTAACATTGATCAATTGTTTGATGATTTTCACCAAAAGGGAAATATATATCATGCAGATGGAATAACTGTCGATGAATAAAGAAAATAATCATAAATGAACAAGATGCAAATAAAAAAAACTTAAGTTTACAAGATGCAATCAAAAAGCGAAGTTTACAGTCAAAAAGTTATTGAACAAGATCACATAAATCTTCTTTGTGAATACAAAAATGATTTTAAAAAATATCTTATTTTATCATTTTTTCCCAAATATGTATTATTTTTGTGTTATATTCTTTTACAATTCTTTTGGTTTTGATTTATGTGTACAAAACATACCTAAATTTGAGAGGTTCCCTCCTACACGCCTAGAGATGTGGAAGGAAGGGAAGGAAGACTAGCCATGTGTGTGTCCAAAATTACTCAGTTTATTGGTAACACAAACAACAACACAAGTTTAAACAGTCAAAACGAAGAGACTCATCCATTTGAAGCAATACGTAGATAAATAAAGAGGTACGCGAAATATGAGACTTTAAATACCAATGCACTTACTTAGGTTCGAATACACTATTTTCCCAGTTGCCTAATTTCTATTTAATCTCTAGTGACCAATCGTCCCTTTAATTATTACAATTATCAAATATCTGAGTTACACTATAAATTTGATTAATATTTAATCCATTAGCACTCTATCCTATCTCCCACGCATTCTTTCTCTCCTTAGCTCGAATGCCTACACTATATACGGTAGATCTAATTTAAGAGGGTTCATTGCAAATAAAATAGTTTTAAAGGACCAAAGATTTCCCAAGAAGATTTGTTAATCAGAAAGACGCGGATAGAGCCGTCACAAATTCATTTAATATATTTTTTCTTTAACAGTTAAAAAATTTACCAATTTTATAAATAATATATCTTGATTGAAATATAAGAAAATCAGTTAAATAACTATCATAGTCTTTAATGCATTAGCATTGAAAAAACATAGCAATTATCAGCAGTTTTAGTTAAGAAAGATTAAATAGAATTTTTTTGCAAGGAAAATTTTTTATCATATTAATAGGAAAAATACAATTCATTTGAGAAAAATTAAAAGATAAATTTATTTAAAATCATGAAAGTTTGAAATAGTTATGAAGTAGTTTAAAAAATTGGTTCACAAAAATAATTTCCAAATACTACATACTTAACAAGATGCAAATAACAAGATTTTTTTTTTTTTTTGTGCAGATTTTTATAACTAAAAGCTTGAAAATAATGCCCATTTTATCACATATTTTGTGTTAGTTGAATAAAAATAAATCTACCATATTTCTTGAGATTCATGTATCAAAAAAATACATTTTTGTTTGTTTGATTTGAATTATCGCAGCACATGAAGACTGACTTCATTATTCTAAACCGGTCAAATAAATAATAAGAAGAAAAACTCTTATTTGGATTTTACTGTTAATTATTCTAGTCTAATTATAACTGTATATGAAGTATAAAAATAGAAAATTAAAAAAAAATTAAGAATCTTTTTAAAATGTTTAGTAATCGAAAATTTCATATAATCCTAATAATTATAATGAGTTAGTTATTCAGTCATCACATTTGAAAGATGAACCATCCAAATTTCATTTTAATCTATCAGTGGTGAACATTATGATGTTTAAATTACGTAAACATTCAGCCTTAATTGCTTTTCTTTATACAAATATTTAACCAACAACGAAGGAATCCATTTCCTTTTACTAGCAAAAAATTATTAACAGAATAGAGACTAATGACTAGTAATGTAAACTTTTAAATGATCCGATTCCGCATAAGACTTTGTATTTGAATCCTGACCATTAAATTATTTTCAACCATCCTGTGTGATGTAATTAAATCCCTGAATTATTTATTTTTTAATATTATATGTCCTTTAAAAGAGCGGTGATTAAGGCTGTTGATTGAAAATTGTGATTGTAAGTTTTCAATGAACACGACCACTTTATTGCCAGATTTCATTTCTATTCATGATTTATACATGTTGTGAAAACTGACAGTAATTATGCTGTTGCGACGGATATTTTGACAATTACGCGATCTAAATGCTAACTGGAACGTATTATTCAGTACTTAACTAAGTTTAACAGACAATTTGTGGGTATGGAAAGCTTAATTAACATCTTAGCTATTATAAATTGTATCATTTTTGAAAGGAAAAGTGTGATCTTTTCCAGAGAATAACTTACTTCGCCTTTTCTTTTATACCTAAGAAAAGAATAATTCAGAAAAGAAAAATTATTCCTTGAAAAAACTGTCATTTCCATGAAATGAAGGGAACAAGATTTTCTATTTTAGTACCAAGCCTTCATAAAATGGATCATTCATAGTTTATTTCTCAATAATGACTCACAGAAAGCTATTTAAAGACTCTCGTAATAACAAACGTAATTTTTTAAGTAAACAATAAGGGAAACATTTACTTTAAGTTAAACAATTACTGTTTGGACTCTTATAAATTTTTTGTGTGCATAAAATGAGTAAAAATCCAACACAAAGAATTTGCTAATTATGTAAATTTTAAGAAAGATTTTTTAAATTTTATAACGCGTATATATACAGAAAGAGAATGTGATACAAAACATAAGTTTCTACAAATATTTTCCTTTGCAATCTAGTTTAAAAAAGAATTACGATTCTATTTTTGCAAATTTTATTCATATAAAGGGCCATTTTTCTCGATGAATAGTATAATTTTTTCCAATAATTACATTCAACAAAAACTACGATTTAAGTTTCTTTGAGCATGACAAGCTTATACAAAACCAGGCATTAACCATAAAAGCATAAAATGCTCCCATTGTTACCCGACTTTATCTTATCCCCCTTTTTCCAATATACGCCATTGCTCAAATGTTTCCAGCAACGCACAGAACAATGTACTCCATTACGAAGTCGTGTGTTCTATCTGAGGAGGTTACAACAACTGTCAGCGATCTGGAAGACAAAAACATGGGGTAGTATCGTTGAAGCGACAAGAAACAAAAGTGGCGACAAGTTTCTCGGCCGATGCCTGCTCGGAAAGTGCTTTCCAGGAGTCCTCTCATTCAGAGGGTTTATCCTTCGAATAATGCGACATTTGAGCCACTAAAAGAACATTAAAAGCTGCCCTAATCCGATTGAAACATAAAAAAGTTTTATATGTTACAGCAGCGTATTTTCTTAACATTGTTCTAGAGAATAACTAAATTCATTCATTCTAAATTCATTCACGTGAGATAATTTCTACCTCGAAATGTTTTGGACGTCGAAGGCGCTTTTCGGAACGAGGAGGTTTATGAGTTACAAACAATTTTTTTTTTTTAAGTACGTGAGTCGAAGTAAAAAAAAGAAACTTTAAGTAACATTTCCTACCGAGATTTGGTCTTTCTTACTTTCAATTTGGCCTTTTTATACACTCACAGAGATGTTTTTAAATAATTATGATAAAGTAAAAATGTTTAAGAAAATTCATTAAATCTTAATGTTTTCACATCCAATTTTTAATATTCTGTCAATATTTCACTACACATAACTATTTGATGACTGCAATTTATATCGCCTATGTTTAACTGCTAAAAGAAATTCATATAAAAAATATCGTTAAACATATTTTAAACTTATAAATGAATACCAGAAAAAAGACAGCTTTCAATGTCATAAATCATATACTTTAATAATTTTTCCAGTACCATTTAAAAGTTAATTTTCGGGGCTAAAAAAGTTAACTTTTGAAATTGTTTGCAAAAAAAAAACATCTATTTATAATTTTTTTTTTAAAAAAAAAAAAAAAAAAAAAATCTATAAAATGGATGAATGTTTTTTTAAATACTGGCTAATAGTTAAATAGTTGTCTCCTGTCACTAACTGCATTCTTACTAATCACAAAAATGTAAAAAGAAAGTTAATTTAAATAATGTTCATCAGCGTAGGGGTTAACCCCCTTTTTTTATTTACCCAAAATGCTTGAAAAAAAAGACACTTTTTTATTGTTTATAACTAAACACCATACTAATTCTCGCCTTCACCACAAAAAAATGCTAGACGAAAAGCATTTCACTACCATAAACAAACTATATCCTCTTTTTAAAATACTATAGTACTAAATAATACACCATAAGAACTAAAAATAAACGCAAATCAAAGAAATAAAGAAAATATCAGCACCCGTACAGCGTACGGGCAAGCCAGTTGCAGCCAACTTTCAGTACGAGCAAACCGCGTAAGCGGTTAAATTTCACTGTGGATGATTTCCATACATTATTTATAACAGTAACAAAATTACTAACAGCTTAGTGAAATAAAAAAAAATTCAATCAAATTGTTTAATTTCAGAAAGAAATCAGTAGAAAGAAATTTTAGAATAGAATTATAGAGCTAGGAAACCTAAATCTGTACTGAATTTAGAGAAAAGAAGCAATGGGCGTTGCTTAAAGTCTACTAAAATAAAGATACCTTTTTCGCTCCAAGCGTTTCATTGTATGAGTTTTTTGAAGTTCAAAACAAAGTATTCCTACTTCATACATACGTCTTAAGAACGTTAAAAACTCTTCCTAGTCATTGTAATTATAGCGAAAAAAGAAAGTTAACGACATCATTACCGGGTAGGAGGGACAAAGTTTCTCAGTTCATGTAAAATGATCTTATAATTAACTCTCACTAAAAGAACATATTTCACTTTAAGAGTGCAATTTAAAAAAAAAAAATCTTTAGTGTCATCTATTTTTTTTTATTATTATTATTATCAAAATTTCAATCAACGAGTAAACAAATAACGATAAAATGAAAAGTTTAATGATTGTTATTTAAAGAACACAAATATCAGATCAAAAATTCTGTAATCAAATGCTTCAAAGAAAGTTATTCAAAAAGAGAAAAAGCAAATAAAGCTTTAGTTCTTTCAAAACTGAAGGAAAGCTCTTTAATAGCAAATGATGAAGAGTCGTTTCAGAAAAAAGAAACATACAATTCTTAATGTCCTTTCCCTTTCCTTTTTTTATTCTCCGATACATTTTATATCCGCAAAATACCACATTTAATCGGAAGAAAAAATATATTGATAAAAATAAATAAAAAATTGAAAAAAAAAATGCAGGAATAATCTAAATATTTTTAACATGAACCGTATTTTCCAAAAAATTACATTTCAGGCAAATTTTTAAATCCGAAACACTGTATTATTAATTGTTATTGTATAACTGAATTATTTTTGCAGGATGTAATTTAAAATAACTTAAAACTACAAAAATTTAAATGAGGAATTCATCGTCTCATACACACACACAAGAATAATGATTATTTTATTAACGGTGGACCTCTAATTTTTCAATACAACCCTTAAATATTTTTTTGTAAATGCTGATTATTGTTTGCTGTTTATATATATATTGCTTCTATGTGTCAATCAACCGCAATGTTTAGGTATGTAAATTTTTCAGACATCCATGAGCACGAAATATAGGAATCAAAGTATGCCAGGGCAACATTCCTCAAATAATCACACTGCCACCATCAGTTTGAGGTGTTGTAATCATTCATTCATGTTTTCATTCTACCTACGCCAACATCTTACTCCTCCATCTGCATGATGCAACTTATAACAGGATCCATCAGACTATATTCTGTTCCTTTTTCAACTGTCCACTATCCAACCCTTATATCACCGAATGAATTTTAGAAGTTTTGTGTTGTTCGCGTTGCAGACAGCAACGGTATCTTTTGGCTTCCACAGCACCCCGTACAATACACTCAGAGAAACTTTGATTAAGATCTGCAGCAGTTTGTTGCTCTGTAACCATTCTGGTTTTTGAGGGGAGATTTGTATTCCGATCTATTATTACCCACTCTGTAGTGACCATAATTTGCTCGTTCCGAGTCAATCTTTTGCCTGATATTCCAGGCTTAATAAACTTCCACTGTAGAGGTACTCGTAAAAATGTGTAACAAATACGGGAGTTTCGTTAATTCTTGCTCAATGCATTTGAGCTCGTTCTATTATTTCATGTACAAAATCAAATCAAATCACTTAACCCTCCCCCATATATGTATTCACAAGCAATTCCTCCATGTTTTTGTGTGTGTCAGGTACTCATCCATCTTTTTTCAAACTAATCTAGCCCTTAGCTCAAACACTGTGATGCAATAGATTACTTGCATAAAACTGCCAGGTGGTCATAATAAAGTCTCCCCACCTACTCACCCATATATATATATATATATATATATATATATATATATATATATATATA
>BMAV01005544.1:182142-193248 GCA_019973955.1 Trichonephila inaurata madagascariensis | reverse complement strand
ATATATATATATATATATATATATATATATATATATATATATATATATAATCATGGTGTTTATGTATTAATACAGAAAGTTAAGCTACATTTTACTAACATCAAGCCCAGCTTGATGTGGCAAAAAAATTAAAACAATACTGAAAAATGTACACATGCATTTAATCAGAAGTAAAAGGTGTTCTTTATAAAATAGTTTACAGGAATTATTTTATAAGATTTTCTAAAATGTAGAAACACTAGGTTTTTAAAATAAAAGTAATGTTAGGAAAATAGCTCTCTAAGAGTTAGTACTTCCTTTTAAAATCTCTAATTTTAGACAAAGTTTACATTAAACTATATATTACCTTTTAATTTGTTGATGTTATTTAAATAATGGGAATTGGCGAATTTCTTAATCAACTGAAGAATCTATAGCATGATTGATGCATCTATTAATTGAGTCATTTCATTTAAATATACTGATATTTTCTGATGTGAGTTATTTTCGAATCATTCATGATTAGATGTTTGGATTTCATTCACCAAGGACACTCAAGGGGTTAAAAAAGGAATAAAGTAAAATAATGAAATCAAATGAGACTGGGATCAATTAATCAATCGCAAATTTACTGCTACTTGATTCTGTAGTTTCTGCTCGTTAGAGTCGTGTAATAAGCTTTGGAAGAAAACACGCATTGCATTTCTAAATTAAATTGAAAGTAGTTGTTTCCGGTACCATTTTCACAAATAATAACTGAAGTGAAACAAGTTTGCATGAATGAATTAAGTGTATGAAAATTATAAGAATAGTTCAGTAAAATATTAAAATAAAAATAACATCAACAGAAGAAGCATTGAATAGTATTTTAGTATTAAAGTTGTGCAACCCAGGCGGAAACAGTTTCCTTAATGTATTGTGCAGACATGCATAATTCCCATCAGAATTTGGGAAATAATACATTTAAATTAATCAGTTAAGGTACAAACACTTAAATAACATTAAAAGGAAAGCTCTCTCTCTTTCTACCCTAAAACAAACAAACAAAAAAAAAAAAAAAAAAAAAAGAAAAGAAAGAAACCTTGAATAATTAATTTTTCCGAGATTGTAGAATTTTCTTTTGCTTTCAGAACCAAGGATAATGAGTTTTAAACACTTTTGTAAGTACATATATAGAGACTTTTTGACGAAACCAACAAACAACGGCAGACAATTTCTTGATTTCTAGTTATAGTATATTAGCATATATTATAGAAGCATATTTTAAATATAATTACTCTAGATATAGACTATAAGCTACGATATCCTAAGTTATATATAAATGAGCTCTAAATAAGAAAAACTACTATTCTAAAGTAATTAAAGTTAAACAAATACCATTACAATGTATGGTGTTGTGGAAACACTTAGATTTAAATATACTTAGATAAAGCATAATAAAGTGAGCATAAAAGTAAGTATAAGTGAATTGCATAAAATGAAAGAATCATGAAATATTGAAAATACATCTAAAATATTTTGTAAAAATAAATTTATTTTTCCTTTATAACAAAAATGTTTACATTAATTGTAAATTAAAAGATTTCAAATTAGTTTAATTTATATTAAAATTAAACACACAAATGCAAAAAAAAAATTAACGTTTGTTAAAAACAGTCTACTTTTGAAATGTAAGAAAATATATTAGAATGGCACACAAATATATTTATCTACAAAATATTTTAAAGATTTTTATTTCATACAATCCATTTTACATCGTAAGTATCATTCAAAAAGGCTTTCCGTTAATGGATCTCAAAAATCATTTTTCAGGCTGCGACTTTTTAATGATGTAGAACTGTATTTATTTTAACTTCTTGAAAACTTTTGGATTCAAGGATCAGACTTCATTTTAAGCCAGATATTTCTTTAAAATTTATTTTTCGAAAATCGATATATTTCAACGTTTTCGAAAATATTATTTTTTGAATATATATTAAAGATTCATTATGAAATATGCAGCAGTAAGGTTTATTTGTAATTCTCGAAAATTATTTCAAGTTTGTTTTCGAAAAGCAAATATAACTCATGCATTTTTTTTAACATTTATGCTTACATTTAATGATTTATTTGTAATTTAATTGTTTTTATATTGATTATCCTTGTATGCAAGCCATGAACGAGGAAATATGTCACTTGAAACCAATGACCTTTATTATTCGATATTCTATTCGAACCTAAGCTCATTATTTTACGTTGCAGTTACCTACCTATCAATATCATACGTTAAGTCTATGAAAAGAAATATGTACCCAATAAATCGAAGTCTTTTATAACTTTGAACTAAGTGGTGAAAAACCACTGAATTGTAAAATGACTCACATTTCGATCTGACATATTACAAGATTTAGTTTCTAATTTATCAAAGCATCAATCTTATTTATTGAGTTTTATACTACAGAACAAATAAATATTGCCATCAATAAAATAATTACAATTTATCACACATTTTTAAATATGCATAGTTCATCATAATATTTCTTGGAATTCTGTTATTTTATTGGACATAAATTCTTGATGGAGCAAACTTTTTAAGCATGAGATAAATAACTCTGAGAATTTGAAATCAATATAATCTTATGTAAGAGAAAAATAAATTTAAAATAACTCTTCCCAGAAGGCTTGTAATCCCCCATAATTTAAATTCTTATATTACTAAAAAAAAAAAAAATGATAATTTCCAAAAAATATATGTAAAGGCTTACATGTGAATGGTTTTACAAAAATTTTTCCAGACCTAATGAGTATATTTTTAGCTTAGCTTATAAATTTCCCGGAAAAATTCAGGTGTTCAGGAACTTTTTCTATGTATAACAGGCATTTATATTCCCTTTAAAAATACTTTTATATCAATAAAACATATTGTAATACATTATACTACTATATTTTCATCACATTATAAATTCAGAGCTCTAAGACACTCCATAATGAATATGGAACTAAATATAGTTCCTAGGGTTTCATCATTAATATGACCAAAATGTAACCCTCAAAGTTTCCATCACTAAATCTATAAATAATTTCGGTATATATGAATCGAGCAAATTAAGGCTTACTAAGAGTTATAGTTTATAGAAATTAAAAGCAAAGGAAAATTCAACTTCAAAATTTAAAAAAAATTTTTTAACCCAGGAACTTAATCTGCTGAAGCTACGTCACGATTTCTGGTTCTTATTCATGTTGATTGAAAGATTAAGGCAACTGCAACGGTGGTAAAAACAATAATGTGAATACATGATTCGGCTTTCTGTATGAGAAGTAACACTTCAAAGCAAAAAGGCGAAGAGGTTAGACTAACAGGAAATCGGAATGAGGTTAAAGAGACGCCCATGAAGTCATCGGATGACCGAGACAAGACAAACAGGAACACACTCGGGATCCTCAGTAAATGGACGATTCAAAGGTCATTCATAACAAGGGTGAAAAAACTGGTTTTTTTCCCCCCAAACGGAAAACATAGCGCAATACCTTACCGATAGGTGACTTTATTCATCAACATTAAATAGCAGCGAAAAGGGGAAACAAATTTACGCATAACTTGTTCTTAGTAGAGCGTGCGATACCATACACGAGCAATATGAAAGCGAAGGTAAAATATCCCAGAAAAAGAATAATGCCTCTTTGGAATATGTTTTATGTACTTTTGTTTTAGTTGCGAAATACGTGTCAAGAAAGGTAACCTACAATTGTGTGGGAAAAAAAAGTCCCAATTACCTTTTCTGAGTTATAAAGAATAAAAAAAGACAGAATACTAGAAAAATCCTTAGTTGTCTTTACCATTTATAGCCAGGAAGATACATTTAAATATCCCTATTGTATTTATAGATTTGCGTGCATAGAAGTTTCTCGTGTATGAGAACATTTGAAAAAACTATTCGTACTATAATTGTATTTAATACTTCGGATTTTTTTGAGGTAATATTATTGCTGTGCTCTTCCAACTGTATTCTAATTTCTCAAGGAAAAATGAATCAAAATTCTACTCTGTTTTCTAAAAATTACAATAACTTTCTAGATTTCAATATAAAAATTATCTGAAATTATCGTGCATGTAAAATACTATATAGAAATGAAATACATTTTAAAAACATTGATAGAACCAAAATTGTTAATAACATGTTCTGATTACAAGATACTTAAAAACATAATTAAGACGCGGAATTTTATCTAAATGAGCGTAATTTAATGTTAATTTCTGAAGTATATATTCATTTCAATCTTTTCAATTCTTAATAATAAAAACCTTATACAATTCCAAAAACGAATGATTTGAAACTGATATTTATTTTTAATCAAGAAAGCGTTGGATTATATTCACAGGTATTTTACATCTTCTAAAATAATTAATTTAAAAATACGAGCCTGACTGACTGTATATCTAGCTTTCTTTTTGATTAAAGCAATTTAGGCTTTCATTTTCAAATTATTTTATTCTCAAATAAATAGCTGCTGGTATCAATATTATTCAAAGAAAGTTTAAATCATTAAACAATTCTATTTCTTTAAAAAATAATACACGCATCTCTTTAAAATCACTAATGAAAAATTTAAAGGTTGAAATCTTTAGAAGATAATTTTTCGGTCTGCATTCAATATTTTAATCATAGACTATACAAATGCATAAATTATTCAGAAAAGGGCGAACGCATTCGTTAAAAACTAAATTAATATTGCAAAGGTTGTGTGTGTGTGCAGAGAAGAAAGAAAATATTTTCTGGCGGTACTTTTCCCAATGGATTTAAATCTCGCAGTTTAAAATTACCTCATTGAGACAGGTGAAAAGCAAAGCAGTAATAATTTCTGTTTCAAAATAGCTAATATTTATGAGGCACAACAAATTAACAGGACGCATTACTAAAAAGTATTCATCTAATGCATTTCCATCGTTCACTTTAAACTTGAACTTTAACGTAATTTTATTTAACTTTGCAAAGATGGTGAATCGGGCTTCAGAATTACCAATCCAGTCATGTGTTTTGTAATTAGTAAAAGTTTCTAGAAAATTCATTAATTACGAGGTATAATTTTAATTGTAGGTACAAGGACTTTGAATTTTAAGATCTGACTGAAGAATAATGTTTTCCAGCTAACTTATTTCGAAATTTTATTTCTATTACTATATGTTCGCAGAGCTCAAATGCACCAAGTGAGTTAAGAAATTGATCTATGAATATTTAATGCAAATACATTAGAGCAACGAAAACAGTTAAATGAGTTTACTCAAAATGAAACATTTATTGTGAAATGAAAGCAAATAAATTATAAAAAACATATAAACCTTATATATTCTTTAATTTCAAGATATATTAGATAAAAGTTTTGCATTTCAAGAATTCTTATCATAACACATGGTTATAATGATATAAGTGTGTTTCAGATGCTTTTTTTAATTGTTTTTACTGGGACAAGGGTCATTTTAGACCAAATTGTTCAACTCTTTAAATTTGGAGGGGAGGAATTGTCTATCTGCGATCTCGACAAAAGTCTAAATGTAGAAAACGAATAAGAGGAGAAGAAGACAGAGAAAGATCGCTAGGGGCATCCTGGGGGAGCGTAACACGAATTTATCAAAAATGGAAACCTTATCTAAGAAAAGAAAGATTACATGGATATTTAGGGGTCGTAAATTCTTTATTTACCTACAAAAAAGGCTAGTCCCTGAGGAAAAATGTACTTGAAAAATAAATCAAAGAAAACCAATGCTATGAAATTTACTGGATTACTGTAATCGTGTGTATTACTTTTCAAACGCTTTTAATCTAGTGGTTATTAACAAACATTGTAAAACTTTTAGTTTTATCAATTTTTAAATATATATATATATATATATATATATATATATTGTCCCTTTAATCCGCATTTTTTAAATATTATTTCGTTAATTTTGGTCTTATTTAACAAAACTTTGGGATAAATTTGAATGCATAAAATAATTCCATCACATCTTCTTTTACTTCTATCCTATTCATAAAATTTTCCTTGTATCATTATGTATCATATCACATTAGAGTTTGAAGGTGTACAATATAACAATAATGATTTACTTACTTGTCCAACGGGTATCGAAGCCGAAAATATAAAGGCTAACTTCAAAGCAGTCCGCGTCGTCAGCCGCAGTCTGGACACATTGACTCCCATGGCAAATGCTACTAGTAGCTCGTGGACAGCCACGCCAACTACAAGATTGACAAGAACTGGTACAGATGTTTGCAATCCAAGAGCTAGGCCTTCAAATAAAGAATGGATTCCCAAAGACACCATGAGCATACCAAGGCGAATTCCAGACTCACCTTGGAGGATTTGTCCTATATCATGGCTATGTCCATGACCATGATGGCTATGATTATGAAATTTTTCTGGTGATCCTATGATGGATTCATTATCTGATCTGCTGTTACATATTTTGATCGTTGCCCTGGCTGGATTGTCACTATCGTAGTCTAAATTGTTTGAGTCGCAGACTTCTCTCAGAGCACAAGATACTGGAGATGAATTTTGTTCTGCTTTATTATTTTCTTCATTAGAGCCAGAGGGAACAGACGAATAAGTTCCTTTCCTCTCTCTATAATCCAAGACACTTTGCTCAATTGCTAATGCCAGGAGAAATCCGATAAAAATTACGAATTCTGTTATGGGAAAATCGGTAGTTATTTTATACTCTTGGAAAACATCGAAGAACATGTTTCGGACTTCGGGCATCAGGCCTACAAAGAAGGTGGCTACGAAAACACCTCCTGAGAAGCAATTAGCCAAACTAACTGCTACTTCATATTTTGTTCCACCAAAGAGATGTGGTTTTCGACTTACCCACCAGTAGGGGAGTAAAAACGATGAAATCATACATATGAATAAGCCGAGGAGACACAACAACTGTACACGGATAATGTACATCATTTTCGATAAATTTATTTGATCTGTTGTTCACTTATGTAAAAATAATACAAGGATTTTGGAATGTTATTTCAAGAATTGAAAAGTGTTTTTATCATTAGTAAACAAAAATAACTTCTTTTAAATTAAAATTATTCGAGAGAAGTAAGTAGAGTATTTTTATCACATTCTGCACAGTTAGTTGCTTCTAATACTTTCAGCACACTCTAGAAGTAACTGATAAGCTTCCCCTGAAGTTGTTCCAAAATAATCAGATGCTTTTATTAAAATCCGAAATCCTTAGCTTGACTTTTTATCATAGTTTTAATGGACTGACTATTCTCGAATGAGCAAAGTAAAGATTTTTATTGCTAATAAAACATTCTTTCTAACACACTGCCAGAATACAAATAGCTTCAAGTTCTCCTAAGCACTTGAAAAAATCCACCTACTTACAACGACAATGGTAGATAACTAAAAGTTTAACAGATGTGCTGACACCTGCTATGCTCTCGAAAATGAGCAGATGTTTTTCTGATATCTTTTAGTGAGAAAAAATTATCTGTATTCAAATGTTCAGTTCGTCATACAGGGAGCATTCTTCAAAGTAAATCTCATCCATATACAACTTTTACTTTAATCCAACAATATGTTTTCACATATTCTATATTAGTATAAGAACATCCTGAAAGAGAAAAGTGAAATTTAATTAATTAAGCACTCAAAACAGACATCAATATATTAATTTTAATTATATGGTTTTTAAAAGTATTTCAGTGGACGTTAAAGATAAAAGTAATAAGTACTGATATTTTTTTTTTCATTATGATATTTATCCATATTTTTTTAAAAATCTGAAAAATATTTTTAAATTAAAAAAAAAGTGTCAAATATCTTTAATATTCAAGAGTTTTAATTGTATTTTCATTGCCTTAATTTTGAAGTATACCCCGTAGTTGTAGAGAGACCTTTTAAATAACTTGAAAAGAAAGTAATTTAAAATTTATTTTATACTTAAATCTGCTTTTTCTTTTAAAATGTCTACAAAGGTATTAAAAAGTTATTGGCAGACAAAGAAATTACAGTATGGATTTAACATTTCGTTAAGATAACTGGGTTTTTTAAGGTAAGGTTTTTTTTTTTTTTTGCTTTGCTGCAATGGAAGAATTAATTTTAATTTAATTTATAGTAATAATTAGTTAGTAGTTATACTTATATATTATTATTTAATTATAATTAGTTAGTAGTTGCTTAATTACATTTTATAATCATACTGTCATAACGGAATAAAACATAACAAGCATTATTCAACTTAGGCAAAGAAAGATGTTTTAGAGAATCAAAATGAACAATTTTTAATTTACATTTAGATTAAATATTAAGATTTGTGCGTAATTGAATTAAAATAGCATCTATAATACATTAGAATCATACATTTTTGGAGATGATATATTTATATCCCATAACATGTTAAAAAATTATACAAATAATGCATACAAACATTATAAGAAAAAGGCCAACATAAAATAACAGTAACATAAAAACTTATACAATATAAAAAATAATGCATAAATAATATTATTGTTAATTTTAGTAATAAGCTACCTAAGTGTATTACTTTACCTCAGAATTTCGAATATTTTTCATATTTTCTATTAATAAGACTAATTTAATAAAGCATTTAATTCTGTTTCTTAAAATAATTCCACTTAAAAAAATTATAAAGCATATATTTATAAAAGAAATCATAGGTTTATGTAACATCCAAATATCGAATTACACAGTACTTTTCTTGGTGATCTAACGAATTTTATGATAAAATATATAATAAATATCCCAAACACAGCTAATTCAATAAAACCACCAAATATGATAAATATTTAACACAATAAATATCACAAAATTCAGTTAATTAAATAAAACCACAAAATATGTGATTAAAATATCTAATAGAGTAAGTAACACAAATTACAACTAATTAAATAAAACCACAAAATGCGTATCTTACTGTTTTTCCTAGTATCGTTTTTGGTAGGCAAAACTTGAGCTATCTAAGAGAAAACTCTCCAAAAAAGATTATAAAACTTAAAGCGGGAGAAAAGCGATGTGATCTGTTTTTATACAATGGTATTACTTACTATTCAATGTACATTCTTTGACTTTCACCGAGCCATGTGAAATTTATTCTTTCTTTATGGAACAAATAAATTCTGGTCGTATTTGGCTGATATTTATTCTGGACATAAGATTTATTCAACGATTTAAATACATGTTATATGAAAGAAAATCTGTTGGGATCTTAACCTCCAAATTATGCACTACTTAACTTTCTGATAAAACAAGCTACAGATTAATTTCAAGATGTTTTATCTCAAATTTTTACATATATGACATAAAAAAACCGAGGAAAAAAAGACTTGGAATTACAATAATTACGAAATATTTTTATACTGTAGAAAGTATAATCACTTGAGCGTTGCCAAAATAACTATGAATATACATAAAAGATTAACAAAAATGGCCGAAAATTATAATGTATTTCCTGTGTTCTTTCCTGGACTGTTTCACTGGGAATGTCAAGGGAGGTTAGTGAAGTGGCAAGTAACGGGTTACAGAGACATTAAAAGATTCCAAAGAGAGATAGGAGAGTATACTGGGCAGATATTCCATGTTTTTCGTGGGATAAAACTGCCAAGCAAAAAAATTTATCAGATTGCTTTATTTCTCGGCATATATTAATATATCCAAAGCTTGCATACAATTATTTTTTACGGAAAGGATACAGTTTCCCCATATTTAACATTACTTTTTTTTTAAACACAAATTCGCATTTAATCAAATGATGGTTCAGATCATAATTTTAAGTTGTTTAAATGCTTTTTTGCAAGCATTTTAATAACATGACATTTGCATTGGTATAAGCTCCCTCTACATTTTAAAATTATAATTTGATTTTCATTGAGTATGAAGTACCTTTAAAAATACACAGCGAATAAGTAAATGTCAAGCACAAAATACAATACATTTTTGGAAAATTAAAATAAAATTTGTGTTGTACCATATACAATGTGCTGCCTTTTTTCCGTCGCTATAAGAAAAGTTAGAAGAACCAAGGCGGATAGACAAAACATGGCTTCCTATGGCAATATTGTCATAGAAAAACTTCTTGGCTAATAACAGATATTAAAAACACAATTTAACAGATAAAAGAAAACTTTAAACTATTTCTAACTTCATTTTCTAACTAGCTGAAATATCCAACTTTCTGTGGGAATTGATTTTTTAGTAAACATTTTGTTTAGTGTTCAGGAAATTAATCCCAAAAGTTTCTATCAAATATCTATTCACTCTTCCCCCTGACCAATATAAATATAATATGAAACATAAATATAATATGAAAAAGTAAAGGTTTTGTGTGTGATTACTATTAGTTATAATCACAAGTAATTAAATTACAAAAAAAAATCATAATTAAATATAATATAATAACAAAAATGTAGATTAAATTTAAGAAGTTTTTAATACCGAATGTATGGTTAAATTAAAATATTGAACTATAAACTTCCTATTTAAAATTTATTCCATTTTTAATTTCAATGGTATATTGTTTATTTAATGGTCTCTTACCTTATGGTTATTTACTAGAAGGGTAAGATCTTAATTTTTCAACAAAAGAATTAAGCATGATTTTTTTAGAACATGTATTATTATTAGAATTAGAAGTACACTAGTGTGCAAAACTTAAGCAACAGGTGGGTTTATTGCCATAACTTCACGAAAAATCATCTGAGAGACATGAAATTCTGAAATGAAGGAGAGTATTATGTACGTAAAGGATGACGAAAGCATCGGCGCTGAAAAAGGAATAAAACGCATACGGTATGGAATCAAACAAAAACAAGCTTTATTGAACGCATAGTATCGTGACTTATGATTGTCTATGCAACAGGAAGAACAACAAGCAGATGTTCCTTAATATGGTATATGCCCTCCCCTTACTACAATGGTTGCTTTGCACCGTCTCCGCATACTCAGAACCAGCTGGTGCGACATTTCTTGAGGTAGGAGTGCCCATTCCTCAATCAACATCTGCTTGAGTTGTTGGTTGTTCTCCGGATGATGTAAGCGTGTGGCAATACGTCTCCCCAAAGCATCCGACACATGTTCGATGGGATTTAAATCTGGGGAGCACGCTGGCCAATCCATTCGAGTGATATC